>JAZHYW010000575.1:0-110932 GCA_037355805.1 Ixodes ricinus
GCGCTCCAATGGGACCTGAGACTGCGTGGTGTCACCTGCTTCAAGCGGAACTGCCAGACGCGTCTCCACAGTGCTAATGTTGCTTCTAAGGTTTTTTGTGACTCGATCATGCACTTCTATGCTGATTCATGTCTGTTCATAGGCGGCCCTCGAGCGTTGGGTTCCAGGCTGCCTCTACCCTGCGGCCTCGCCGACTGCTCCGGCACAAACAGATGGTGCCCGCGTCCTGACAGGTATGCAGGTGCTTCAAGAAAAAAAATGGGTTGTGTGTATGTTTATAAAGTCTAGAACTTGGTCTGCCTCAACGGGCGACTTGTCTCCCAGCTGTCGATGAGAAATTTAGCCAGTGCAGTACAGCCACTATACTTCGTTTCAGCTTGGGTCCAGACGCAGCCGATGCTACAAGCACGAGCGTGTGGCCCTGAACAGTGCCTGTACTGCACGAGCGCGCGTGCTTGGCAAGGACGCTGAAAGTTCGGAGTTCGCGCTTGTAGCATCGGCTGCGTCTGGACCCAAGCTGAAACGAAGTATAGCCTGGGGTCTTTAACGTGCATCACGCATTAGTGATGCACGACCGCACGCTGGTACGATGCTCATTCAGATCAAAACGGGCAGGGGTGGGAATTGAGCCCAGCATCCTGGGTTCTGCAGCGTGAGCTTTCACTCACGTGCTTTGAGCTGGTGTGCGCTAGCCCACTCGGCCACCGATCCCCCTTCAGGTGCTCCAAGCGGGACCTATATTGTGTGGTGTCACCTCCTTCAAGCAGAACCACCAGACGCATCTACACAGTGCTTTTGTTGCTTCTAAAGTTTTCTTGTCACTCAATCATGCACCTTTACACTGATTGATGTATGTCCATAGGTACCACTGGGCCGGTTTGCTCACCTTGCGGCCGCGGCTGCGGCTGCGGCCAAGAGGGATTTTTATGTCACGTGACCAGCTCCATGGGGACAAGGAAGTACCTAGCGTCCCTGCCTAATGGCAGAGAAGTCCGTGCCGCTTCGAGTACAAAAGTCTAATTTCGCTCGCAGAAACTGTCTGCAGAGGCTTTCAACTGAAGTCCAATTAACCGCCCCATCATACTTTAGGAGCGGCAGGTAAAGTTACGGCCAGGGAAGGTAAATATAAGCCAAAATAAAGGAAAAATCACGCAAAACAAAAGCGGTGGTTGTGTATTTATATACCTGTGCCAGCGCCGGCCGGAACAGCTTTTGCTGTAGTCGAGCGGTTTCAGCGCCGGGACTTGCCGTCGCGGCGTGAGAGTTCCGGGTTCAAATCTCGGCAAAAACATTTTTTTTTTAGTGAGATTTGTTTTATTACAGGTTCAAGTTCTATACTTTGTCTGACTGCACTCCCACTATGAATGTAGACAAGGCCCTATGAGCTCTATAACATTATTGGGTGGGTAGCTCTGACTCACCAGTTCGTTGTTCATGCGCTCGGAAGAGCGCATACATGTCTCTGGCTTTCTTTACCAACTTCCGCCACGCCTCCTGCAGCTGCCGTGCACTCCGCGGAAAGCTTATGTCGTTGACAATATCTTCCCATGCCTGTCTCTTCGTTCGCCAGGTAACTGTGCTGCTGAATTTCTCTAGAATTTGTTGTTTTCGTTCTCCAATTGCTCTAATTAATTCCATTTGTTGATCCAAAGTCATTTTAGGTGTTTGCGTTTGAGAGATGGTTTGCGATGTTGACGCCTGACTCATTTTTGCATTCGGTTGTAATCGTCTGCTATTCATACTAAAATTCAACAAGTAATGTGTTAATATTGCAAAACGATTGCCACAGCGAGATGTAAAGAGTAAAAATATAACTTTTGTCACATTCCATGCAAGTAAAAGTATAATCTCTTTTATTTCGGTTTTACGACTTTTTTAGACGTTTGACTTGTTGCCTTGCCTGTAGTATTTCGCTCAATCAATGCATCCACGGCTGCTATTTTTTTGTGTGTGTTTATTTCGTGGAATTTTTTTTAATTGACACGACTGCAGTGTGTATTAGTACTAAATAGGCGCCTCCTGTTATTGAAAAGAGTCGTAGCAAGAGCGTTGTATATTTAAAAACACATAAAATTGTAGTTGCTGGGAAAGGATGCTTGTTTCGGCCCCGTTTGTGTGAAAGTCATACCCATGCTGTAATCTTGGTGTCCTTTTAATGAACCTTATGAAACGTTCGTATTTGCGCGTTAACTTGGCTTGATCTTGGTTTCTTTTTAATGAACATTATGAAACGATTGTAGAAGCGCGTTAACTTGGCTTACCGTAATCTTTTTTTTCCGGTTTGTCAATCCAACAGGTGGGGCAAACAGTAAAAATCGTGTAAGGCGCAGTAGTCTTAGTGGATGATTAGTAAAAAAGATCACACTTAAAAAACAAAACACACGCGCAAAATAAAAAAATAAAAAAAAATAAAACGTTTTTGCCGAGATTCGAACCCGGAACTCTCACGCCGCGACGGCAAGTCCCGGCGCTGAAACCGCTCGACTACAGCAAATTTTTTTTTTTCATTGCCAGGCTTTATTTAATTACAAAACCAACACAAAACATACACTTTCAGAAACACTTATAAAAGAGGGCAAGCTGAATTACGACTGACGCAGGCTGATTAACATGAACTTAATGTGACCAGTCCGTCTATAGGATTGGCAACCAATCAGGCCCATCTCCCAAAACCTTATACACTTCTCTAATCTGAATAATGCCCTAAGTAAAATAGTGACACACTGGTCGAGCATTTACATCAGCATACCGCCTTTTGCGCAAGATACAGTTCACAGTCCAGGGAACAAATATGCACTTTTCGTCCAACCATGTTTTAACCGGAAGTGTTCCACTCTCGCTCTACCTCGGAAGAGACGAAGAACGGCTGCGGCCAGCGCGTCGTCCTCTCTTGCTCGTCACTACCAACCAGGGACTCTCAGTCTGCTGGAGCGACTGGTCGGTTCCCTCCTCCGTGTCGCTGAGCCGCCGCTTGACCGCCTCAGCCGCTAAGTCCATTGCTGTTTCATCTCCGACGTCCAGTGCGTCAGTCGCGTCCTTTGCAGTCGGTGTCGTCTCACTGGCGGTCTTTGCATTAGGCTCATTTTCACCAACAGTGCTTTCTGCCGTCAATGCTACGACGGTGACCTGGCCTTCTGGCATCGCTAACGGCGCGCGTTGCTGCTCACCGGACGCCTGAGGGTCTTGCGAAGAAATCCTCGCGGTTGGAGTCGCCGCCGCCTCGGCCTCTTCCTCATCCATTACGAGGTTTCTGTCCTGGCTGTCGATGGTCTTGCTGGCAGCAGCTCGAGCGTACGACCGTACGCAATCCGAGGCTTCATGCCCGAAGGCTCGACACTCCTCGCACCTCGGCACTCTACAGTCGCGCCGTATGTGTCCCGTGCGTCGACAGCGGAGGCACACCGGTGCGCGTCCAGGGACAACAACCAGCAGCGTTCCTCCGTAAAGGCGCAGCTGATGCGGCAGGCACTCCGGGGTTAAGTCTTCACGGAGCACAATGCGTACGATGACAGTAGTGGAATCCACGTCTGCCAGGCCCTCGATTCTCCACTTCTCGCGGGTGACATCCTTGACCTCCCCGTACGGCTCGAAGGCCCGTCGAAGGGCGTCTGCAGAAACGTCGAATGCCACCCAGTGGACTTTTACCTTCAGCTCTTGTTTTTCTGGATCAATGACCAGGCATGGTCGCCCCTTCACCAGCATGGTCCCTTCTCGCAGAAGCTTCTCTTTGGCGGAGGTGGTGTGCAGCTTCAGCAGCCAGACGTGCCCCATTTGGAACGCGCCAAGTCCTGCGACGTGTTCTCGAACTCCCACCTGGTTCAGAGGCCCAACGAAGTCTTCAGCACGGTACGGCCGCCCCGGGTATCAGCATGCAGCACAAGGCTGCATTTCATGGCTTCTCCTGTCGGCAGAGTAGGCAGTATCACTGCGTAGTCATTTGGAACATCGCCACGTACGGCATCACCGCGGCTCGGAGCCGCCGTCATCGAGCTCACAGCGGAGCGATTCATTCCACGTGCGCACGCTACCGCGTTCCACGCGCTACTCCCTCGACTACCAGCAAAGCTGCTTTGCCCGGCGCTGGCACAGATATATAAATACACAACCACCACTTTTGTTTTGCGTGATTTTTCCTTTATTTTGGCTTATATTTACCTTCCCTGGCCGTAACCTTACCTGCCGCTTCTAAAGTATGATGGGGTGGTTAATTGGACTTCAGTTGAAAGCCTCTGCAGTCAGTTTCTGCGAGCGAAATTAGACTTTTGTACTCGAAGCGGCACGGACTTCTCCGCCATTAGGCAGGGAAGCTAGGTACTTCCTTGTCCCCATGGAGCTGGTCACGCGACATAAAAATCCCTCTTGGCCGCAGCCGCAGCCACGGCCGCAAGGTGAGCAAACCGGCCCTGGTGCGCTGGCTTCTAGGCTGCGTCCACCTGTGCCTCCCCCACTTCTCTGATATGGACAGACGATGCCCCGCACCCAGACAGGTATGCAAGCACACCCGAAGAGGGACTATTCGCGACTCCAATTCACTATAGGTAGCGCCACTCGTTTCCAAGATGGCTGGTTTAGTGAGGGTCGGAGGTGCGTGCCGCTTGCTGAGTCTGTCTAGTTTGCTGGCTTCACTGAGCGACACAAATTATTTCTGGTAATACTTGGGAGGCTAGGGGTGTTATAAGCGCAGATCACCTCTTTATCCTGAAAACAAAAACGGTATTTAGCGTAATATTTAGGCCAGGAGGTACGTTTTAATTCCGGAGCAAAACCGAAACTTACCTTTATTTTGGATTTAATTTCTCGGTATCGGTCGTAATTTCAGATTCTTTCATAACTCAAAATGTGTCTCACACCGTAATTATCTAGTTAAAGAAGTTGTTCGCGGAAACGTTCGTCTCTTTAAAGATAGGGTCTTTCATACACCTTAGAGGTAACATATAATGCTGTAGTTGTTGAAAATTCAGTCCGGGTATTTGTGCGTTCTTGCTACCTATTCTGGCTCACATAATTGCCATATGGAAACAATGAACTGCGGGCCTTTCAATGGCTTCAGGGTATTTAGAAGATTAATTGCCTTAATATCTTTCCCAGAAGAAGAATGACAGAATAAATCCAGTTTATACGATACGTTCGCAAAACGCATGAATTGAAAAAAACGCTGCTCTCTCAAAAAATTCAAAGACGGAAACCGAGTGAGGCAGCTGAAGTTTGCGTGTTTTTAAAAGCAACGCGTGACGCATGAGTTTATACTGCATCCAGCGTTGAACTGTTGGGCTATCTTGATAACGATGTCAGAGGCCTTCATGTGGGATAAAAAAGAAAACAAAATGGCACCTTTCAGAAATAACGGTAATGGTTAAATGGCGTATTTCTGTGATCGTTAGCGTTAATTGGGGGCATACATTGCCGCAATTTGTATTAATAATAATATAAATATTAATATTAAGATGTTTTAAAACTTCATTTTCAAGCTCGAAAATAATTGATTGGTTATATGATCTAATTTCAAACACGCAGAACAAGTATGACAATCTAAAGCGTATAAATTATCATCATTGGTGCCAATTGCAGCATTTTTAATTACCAAGTTATAAAATAAATAAAGTCCAAAATCAAAACCCTGGCTAATGTGAGAAATTCATGTAAAATTAGATTACTGAGGATGCTATTAAAATAGCGACTTTTGACAATCGGCAAAACTTCCAAAGTCGCCGCCAATATCCTTCCAGTACGAAATTCCTCCCCCCCAGGAAAAAACAAAACAAATTATTTTTCTAATTATTACTCTTTTTTAACATTCATTTCCTTTCGTATTTGTTTGCCGTCGTTTTGCCATCCTCAGCCTTTCGAGTTCGAAGCAACGTCCTACCTGCTTGCGCGTCTGCTCACTGCAGCACGTTTCGTTGGTGTTGGAAAACGGTGAAACAGTAGTGAGTTCTAGTATTGCATATACGAGGCGAACGCAAGCGCTGTGTGTTTGCGTTAGCTTTGCATGTTCCACGCTGCGCGTGCGCGGAACCTGAAATTGCGGTCTTGGGTCGGAGCATGGCAACGATGCGCACGCGAAACTTGGAGCAAGCCACCTAACGCAAACGCACAGCGCTTGCGTTTGCTTCTATGCGCAATACTCAAACTCTCTCAATAAGGTACAATCCATACCGGCTGCAGCACCGCATTGGGACAGTGAAGAGTGTTGTTTGCATTCGGAAACGACATTTAGCGAGCCATGATCGCGAGCAGTTCCGCCGTGCCCGCAGAGCAGGAGAATCGGGGGACCCTCACTAGAGCGCTTCCCGTTTCCGCCGCGGGAGGGGCGAGCGACGAAGCTGGAGACGCGAATACTGCTTTGCGTCACCTTTATCGGGCAAAACCGTCAAAGGCATCTTGATATTGGCAAACTGATCGCCACCTTTGACATCTACACAGTGCATTTGTTGGTACAAAAGTTCCTTTGTTTCTCAATCATTTATCTCTGCTTTTCCCTTACTTTACAGCAGCCCTGAGAGCAATGATTGCTGATAGACATCCTGTGCTTTCAACATCATCACGTTACGAGACACGGTCCGTGATGACGCAGACAACAGGCTTCGGCAGAAACGCAGGTGCGGTCATTCATGTAAACTAAATATACTGACACGAGAATCATTTTAATTCTGTTCGAATTCTACTGAGGCGAGTTAGACTGAGGAGGAGGTGGTGTCATAGTATCTGGATGTCTGAGCTGGGCATATGTTTGGTATTTGTTAGAGAGAGTTAGCTTGGTGAAGTTAACACACAGAGTTTAAGTCAAAAACTCATTCATTATATTTAAACGGAGCACATTTCTAATGCCTCAGATTTTTTGCTAGGTACACAAGCACGTATACCATCGAGGAACAAGAAAGTGCAAACGGAGCTTTCTGGAAATATGCTGCAGACCTCTTCCTCGTCACACTGTGATGATCCAGAACAGAGGTACGCAAAGGTCTTGGGCCTACAACCCCTAGAGCATCTGAACGCCATCTGGCAACACCCTCTCCACCTATTTCTGTGTTAGTTTTAGGAGTTCCCTGAGGCCCTGCAACCCCCAGACATCACTTTGTGACCCCCCTTTGTGCAGTTCTGATTCAGAAGACCTGGGTGCATCAGGGAAGCAGCCACTGGAAGGAGATGACCCTACGTATTGTCCACCAGAGGACAGCTCTGCTAGGTCCGTATACAGCCGTGCAAGAATTTATGATATCATCTATCATGCTTAGACAGTTTGTTGAGATGTTCGTTTTTGTGTCGCAGGCCTGAGAGGGAAACACCATCTTTGGTAGGGGAGAGGAAGTTCATTGTATTTGAATCTTGCCTCGACCTTCTCCTGGGGAAGTGCCAAGTATGTGCCGCTCCCTGATCCACGTGGACAAGACTGTTGTTGGCTGCAGCCTGCAAATATACTCAATTTGTCGGAGTGGCCACGTGAATGACTGGTGCAGCCAGCCCATCATCAAGCGGAAGCCAGTGGGGAGCATCCTGATGGCTGCGGCAATTCTGTTCAGTGGCTGCTGCATCAAAAAGACGCTGAGAACTCTCACCAGCATGGGGATTGTCTGTTTCTCCTACGGCACCTTCTTCAACATTCAGAAGGCCTTTCTCCTGCCCTCAATTGAAAAGGTACTCTGAAGTTAAAACCTGACATAAACAACCTCCTCCCCATGTTTTCCCTGTGCTCTTTGCTCCTCGTGACCAAAGTAAAGTAGGCCTAGGAACTGATTGCTGCAGCAAAGGAGCCGTTTCGTTCCTGGGTTGGAAAGGAGTAACCTAAGGCTGAAATTCCTTCTTTCTGCTCGTGTGTTGGTCTTGTAGGCCAATTTTGGTCCTCCAGCCTTTAAAACACATTCATTAAGACATAATGGTAGATTCTGTAAAGGAAACATGACCTAATTTAAACTCGGGTCTCTGTTTCAAGCCCAGTTGCCTATCCTGTATTTTTTGTAACCAGGTCTGGAACAAGCATCAGAACGAGTTGTTCGCAGCTGCTGCAGGCAGGCACCTCACCATCGCCGCTGACGGGAGAGCAGACTCACCTGGCCACTCGGCCAAGTATGGCACCTACACGATGCTTGATGCCGATGACAACAAGGTCATCCACGTGGAAACCGTCCAGGTATGTACACAAATTCTATGGGTGCTCCAGATTCTATGCTGCCATAAGTATATAATGTTATACTTGCAACTAAATATGTGCTGAGCGTTTTTTCGGTCATGTAGCTTGTCATTTCTTTAATAATTTGTTATCATCGTTACAAAATATGGAAATGTGAATTACAAAATCAAGAGATGTGAGTTACACCCATTTCCCTTTACTGTGACTTGGACACAGCAATGGAAAGACGTGCACTTCAATGTTCAGACATTGAGGTGTACAAACTGGCATATTTTGTTTTGTTTGTGCTGCTTCATGTTGTCCTCGTTTTTTTTTGTTTTTTTTAGTCCAACGAAACTGGGGGCAGCTATCATATGGAGCTGGAAGGCCTCAAGAGGTCCCTCAGCATTTTTGAGGCCCACTCTTTGATAGTGGCCATCCTGGTGACCGACCGGCATCCCCAGCTCAATGCTTGGCTGGGACGAGAACACCCAGATATCTGCCACCTTTTTGATTGCTGGCATGTGGGGAAGGGTAAGATTTAAAAAGGTCCCATCTATCCCAATAAGTTTAACTATCACCAGCTTGGGCAGTGGTCCTGAAGGCAGCCTTTGGGGAAATGTGAATTTCCCCAGCCGTGAGAAACGTTAGGAGTTGGAAAAAATATAAAAATTAGCTAATTAATTGAAATGTGCTATTTAAATTTCTAATTAGCACTTTTTAGGGCCATGCTGCAATTAGGGTTTTGAAGGCTGCCACCATGGTCATCTGAAGCTGAAAGACCTGGTATATCTAGACATAAAAATATGAATGGCGTGGCAGCTTCCAGAAAAAGAAGGTCTGCCAGCTCTGTTGCTGCTGCTAGTAAAGAAGAAATTGAAGTATGCGTGACAGGTTCCAGCTGGCACAGGAGTTTCAAAAGAGCCTGCTGGCTTTCTAAAGGTGCTCTGCATGCATAATTTTTACCTTGTTTACAACATTTCACTACAGGCATCAAGAAGAAGCTGGTTGCAGCTGCCAAGTCACGGCATTTAGAGGAGCTCGGTTCTTGGACAAGGGCGGTGGTGAACCACCTCTACTGGTGTGCAGGCACAAGTGTCGACAACCAGGACCTCATCCTGCCAAAATGGAAGTCTCTGGTGGCACACGTAGTGGGTGTGCATACCCACGCTGACCCTCTCTTCCCAGAGTGTGAGCACGGGGAGCTTGAGAAAAAGTGGCTAGCAGAAGGTAAGGACAGATTTCTATTTTTGTGAGGCTTGAAATACACTTTCTGCATTGCACTATGTCCCACGTCCTTGTTGTAGGTTCCCCTGCGCACCAGAAGCTGGAGGAGATCGTGCTCTCCACTCACCTGCTCCGGGACATTCCTCGACTCTCTACATCGGCGCAGACATTTGCGACAGAGTGCTTTCATAGTACTCTGTTGCAGTTTGCGCCGAAGCAGGTCCACTTCAGCTTCCGAAGCATGAAGGCCAGGTGTGTAAGGAATTTGGTTATTTCCTGTTTAGGTGTTTTTGTGTCATGCATATTTTGTTCAGGACCTACCTCGCTGCCCTCCATTACAACGAAAATGCGGGAAGGCCCCAAGCGGTGACCAAGAAAGGAGAAAAGATGTGGGTCATCAAGTACCCAAAAGCAAAGAAAGGACCCACTGTTGCTAAGCGCAAGACTGACTGCACCTATGGTATATGCCCGTGCTCATATTTGTACATGGCTGGTGCAGATCTTTTAATTGCTTTGAATGTCTCATTACAGAGTATGTGGGGGAGCTCATGGCAGTTGTGCTGCACCTCTGCTCAACGCTGCCATCCTACAAGGCTGCAGCTGCCCTCTACAACCAGGATGCACCTCCATTTCTTTCAAGTGCATATCAGCGTGGAGAAAAACAGGCACTGGTGCAACAGCACTGCTCTAGGTTTACTCGGTAGTCAGATGGAGGCCAAGGTTGCACTTGCTTGAAACAGCTTCTTGCGCTACGCTCCAGCTTTTTCACTTCACCAAGTTTGACCGTTCGGAAAACCTCAGCAAGAATGGAGTTCACTGCTGTGTTGACAGCCAGTTCCTTTGCAGTCATGGGAGGTTTCGTCGGGGCTTCTAACATCAGTACGTTGCCTGGAGGATGTTGCTCATTGTCAGTCTCGGGTAATGGTAGTCTGCTTAAACCATCAGCGTTTTGATTTCGCTTTCCTGGTCTGTAGATTCGGTTATAATCATAGGCTCCCAGCTTAACACACCAGCGTGTCATACGTGGCGAAAGCACAGTCGGTACCGGGGACTCCTGGCCCATGATGCCCAACAGTGGTTGGTGGTTAGTCGTTATTGTCACGTGATGTCCTGCAACGTAGTGATGAAAACGGTTCATGGCGAATATAATAGCCAGCCCCTCACGATCGAATTGGGAGTAATTCTTTTCACGTGACGCCCCACGACGTAGTGATAAAAACGGTCCATGGCGAAGATAGTAGCTAGCTCCTCACGATCCAGTTAGAAGTAATTCTTTTCGGCCTTAATGAGCATTCTTGATGTGAAGACGATCGGTGTTTCGTTTCCATCTGAATCTAGCTGAGCTAATACTGCCTTGACGCCGTAGAGGGTCGCGTCACATGACACGCTTAAGCTTTTGTTCTCATTGTAGTGTGCGAGAACTGTACGCTGCACAATAACATAGTTTAACTGTCTAAAGGCTCGCCAATGTTTTTCTTGCCATTCACTGGGGACGTCTTTCTCTAGAACTATGTAGAGGTCTTTCGCGATTGTTGCCCTGTTTGCCAAAAACCGATCGTAAAACGCTAGAAGACGAAGAAACGACCGCAGCATTGTTTAGCATGTTGGTTCGGGCATCTCTTTGATCGCTTTCAGTTTCTCCTCTGTCGGGTGTATCCCGGCAGCATCGATGATGTATCTGAGGTATACAACTTGTTCCACTGCAAAACGTAACTTGCACCTCTTGAGTCGAAGTCCAGTCTGAGCGAGTCGCATCAAAACTGTATCCAGTCGAGTCATGTTCTGCTGCGGTCGCACCGCTGATGATAGCGTCATCGAGGTATACCCGATCCCCGGGATTTCAGCTAGTACTGCTTTCATGAATCGTTGGGAAATCGCTGGTGTTGTGGCGATCCCAAATGGCATCCCTTTTACCCTGTAGAGGCCTTTTATAGTGTTAATGATTAACACGTGGGCTGTTTCCGTTGTTAGCTGTAGTTGTTGATACGCTTGAGTAAGGTCCAGTGTAGAAAATACCAACCTGCTTTGCAAATTGGTTAGGATTTGTGGAATCGTCGGCATAGGATGCACTGCGGCTTTCGCCTCCTTGTTTACCGTGCTTCGGTAAACAAGGTGAATTCCACAGACCCTGATCTTCAGCTCTTTGAACCAGTCTCTTCCTAGAAGACTGGAACCGGTTCCATGTGTCACTACCAACGGCAAGATGTATTGTTTCGGTTTATGCCTGACACAAACATTCGCCGTTCCAAGTACTTGTAAAGCTTCTCCTGACCAGGTATGAAGGATTATTCCCTCCTGGTTCAGTGATTGGGGCTTCGTGGGCTACAGATGACAATACGTGGCTTCGCTGATGATTGAGCAAGCATCTGTCGAGTTGATCTCAAATTCCAGCTCTCAATTTCCGATCTTCAGGATGACCTTAGGCAGCATTCAACTCATGCAGGCTCCATGACTTGTCCGAAAGATCATCATCAGAATCAAGTGTCTCATTGTGCTGTTCCACGTTGTGTGTCATCCATGCTTGGTGCTGCGCCCTTAACTTCTTGAAACAAGCCTATTCGACATGCCCCTTCTTGGGGCAGAAGTTACATCGTGCATTTTGCAACTTGCACGAGAACGCCGAACGCTGTTCTTGGCATCAGTAGCACGTCTGGGGTTCTGACTGTTTTTTGTCTTTCCGTTTCCACAATTTCAGCAGTAATATTGCTTTTTTAACAGCCTAAACCTAAGATTTTGGGGTTTCCAAATCTTGTTGATGTTGTGCAGCACTTTCTGTCCGCATGGCCATGTCGTGCGGACATAAGAGATGAGCACCTACAACAGACGCTGTTGTAGGTGCTCATCTCTTATGCCACAAACAAAACAATCTCAGCATGACGTCGAGAGGTAGCATGGTCGGGTTGAAAACTGGTTGACTCACCGGAACTGAAGTTCCAGTTGCTCTCACGTTGACGGAACCAGCTGTCATTCCAGTTGTAGCCAAACCCATGCCTGCGGTACTGGAAGTTGTCGCAGCCGCCTGTGTCACTAGAATCCCAAAGTTACAATCAGCAGCTAGCTTCTTTAGGGTTGCCGTGTAGCTGGAAATGGACTCCCCGGGCTGCTGGTCTCTTCGCTGGAACTTCGTTCTGCCGAAGAGCTCCAACGGCCGCGGGTCAACGTGTTTCTGCAGCATCACCATGAGTTCACCGAAATTGACGCTTCTGGGTGTTCTCGGTGCAGCCAGTGCTCGCACGACTTTGTACGTCTGTGCTCCACAACGTGTAAGCAGTAGGGCCCTTTTCTTTGAAGGATCTGTTATTCTGTTTGCCTTGCAGTAGAAGCTCTCTCAAATTCTTCCAGGTTGCCTTGGGTGGCCATCCCGCTATAGTTCTTGGACGTTGACCGACCTCGTCGTTAAAATGTAATGTATCCCGGGTAAAGCCCAAGCACAAGGAGCGTCCAAATGTTGCTTTTTAATGGCGCCTCGAATCCCAATGCCCGTGCACCCGTACCGTGCCCCAGGCCCGTGCTTTTGAAGAGTGCTGGTAAGTGCGTGTGCCTGGCAACGCTATCTCTCGGCCACCAGCCGATACATGACAGAAGCCAGTTCTTGGCCGACTTGCACCTGAAGATTTTGTTTAAAGGCTGAAAGTTTCAATCTTTGTATGAGGAAAAAGTTGATCGCCACAAGCAGTAGTAGAGTAAAAATGTTTCAGAAGCCGAAAGACAGGAAAGGGGGTTATGGGAGGCTGCTGATGTTAGCGAGGACAGGGCAGATGGTACAGGAAGGAGGTTGGGTTAAAAAATAAAAATTCCAACCTGCCTCATGAATATAATCAAGAATGGAACGCAGGAAGTGTTTTTGCTTGTAAGGAGGCCCTCTAGAGATGGCACTTTACAGTGCTTGGCTCGTAGTTTGAAGACCGTGGCATCCTCAAAGGAGGCATCCGAGACCAATTGGGCTACTGGAATTTTCACGGAATTTGCAGACTGGTAGTTGGCCTTCTCAGCTCCACTTTGCTCTTCTCTCGGATGTGCACGCCACATCCTCTGCGATTCTTCTCAGTAGTACCTATTGAAAATATTTCTAGGGGCCCGTCAGCCTTGAAGGATTATGGGACCTCACAGGCCTTCAAAACCCTTCAAAATACCCTACAGAAAAACCCTTCAGGGATACCCCATAGAAAAACCCTTTAGCCCCACAGCCCTTCAACCAGTCAGACCCTTTAGCCAATCAACCCTTTCGACGCCCAAATGACTGTGAACCATAGACAAAAATGCAGTTCAAAACATTATTAAAACTTTATTGCAGACATATAGTTGTACATGCATATTTTAGCTCAAAAAGGCGATAAAAAGCAACGGTTTGTTCAAACCCGGCGCAAGGAGCTGTAGACAAAAGAGATCATATCAAATAGGGACAACTGACTTCTTTATCACAAAGAAAAGATATCTTTCAAAGTACTCACAATGGCGCTGGGTATATTCCTGATGTACGGTAGTTCAGCTAATTAAACCGAGCAGATGCACCTCACGGCCACATACACAGTCCCAGTAAGCACGTTTAGCGAAAACCACGAACTCGCAAGCAGCACCCGTCGCCGTTGAGAAATCCCCTTCGTCCATGATGACGTCGCGCCGGCGTCTTCGGCGTATTTTTCGCTCGATGGATGCTTCTGAAGTCGGACGGACGAAGAGGCGCAAGGAACAAGGCGGGACAGCGGCCGTCATCCACCGTTTCAGGAACCACAGTGCCATAATCCCGGTGCGCAGGCACAACATGCGGTGGGACGCTGACCCCGACTGCCGGGTTTTCCAGCGAGTAAGCCGACACCGGTCACCATCTCCTGAATGCGCTGAAGACGATGGCGCTCGAGCGGTGCTGAAGGCGGCCAACGCCGAACTAGGGTTCACCTGCCGAACCAAGGAAAAAATCGCACAGATTAAAACAGACCAAGGGGCGAGCCCTCAATGAGCATGGATGCTCACCTTCCTGAACAAGAGATTGGTACAGCTCCGAACATTCGTGCCGCTCGTGCGTGGGCAAACCAGAACTCGCCCGCGAGGCAGAGAGCAAACCGCATGAAAACGACGGGAGCAACCACTAACCAAGACGATTAGCTGACGTTTTCAGAAATCTAAAAACCGAACGACGCCACGAGCGGCAGAGAGAAATCTTCGTCGCTTGTCGCTGACTCTCGTCGCTTGCGCAGTCGCTCGTGCTTGTCGATCAGCAAAAATCGCTTACATGCGGTTCAGCCTTGAATATATTCTCGCACGTTAAAATTCCTTCAAAATTCGAGGACATCGACGATTTCATTGATTCCTTTAATAATATGTCGCCACAGATGTAGGAACAAGAGAGGGGCATAGAGCGAAGGCTACAGGCTCATGACCGTGGTTTTGAAAACGGGAGCTTGCGCTACAAAGATACGTTTCTAAAATTAAAAGCGAGAAGCTAGCTTGTGCTTGTCGCCTTCGCTGCCACGTCAGCGTAAAATTCAACAAAATAAACTCAATAATTAAAAAAAAGGTGAAAAGACATCAGAGTTCTCACCCTGGTATGCGTCGATAGAACCAGGTTTTTCTCGAGGAATCGCCCGCACCTATACTTTTCGCAGTTCTTCATCCTCCGGGAACTAAACACAGACACTTTCTTCGACGACGTTTCATAGTTCCCATGGCACCCAGGGACACAGCATTTATGAGACATGGCTAGCCCGAAAGCCGCCCGTAACTTGACAACCACCACGCGTTAACCGCCACGCACACCAAACACAAAAGACAAAAGAGACGGTTAGAGCAGTTCGCGTACTCCCGCCGCGAGACTTGTGCAAGCCGCCGTGCGCAAAGGAGGCAAAAATTGTCCATTGCGCAACTGCCCCGGGAGATCCCTGGGCTCGGAGAAAGCTAAAAACAAAAACAAAAAAGGCCGGAGCATGCGCTGCTTGGCGTCCTCGGGAAAACACATATATAGCAAAAAAGAGAGGCATGTGTTGCGGAGAAGCCTTCCTCTCAGGTCGGCCCACTCGTCGTGAATCTGTGACGTCACAACTCCGAGCGCTGCGGCCTTCGCTCTAGGTGGTGTTGGCTCTCCCATCGCCGGGTGGAGAGGCGCCTGCCGCGCTGTCTCGGCTTTTTTAATTATTATTATTCATGGCTGCACGGATTTCGCCTCGAGCGGACAGGACTGCGTTCGCCTCAAAACGCCGCTCGGTCAACACCACTCGGCCCGCGGCTCGTCAATTCTCCACATGGGGCGGTCGCCCTCAGTGGCCTCCCTGGCGACCGAACACCCGGGCAGTGACAGACGGGTCCAGGAGGCCACTCGTATTTGATAGAAGAGCAGTAATAAAAATCTGACCGTACACAGATACGATCGGCATTCTCCAAATACTTTTTTTTCCGTCGCGTACGAAAGGCAGCTATGTTCTAATTCTGCGAAATGTGTTTTCTCCACCTAAGCCGTTGCCCACAAACATCTTAAGAAGCCTGAAGGTTTTCCCGACCCCATTAGCAAAGTTCTTGACAGGCTTTCAGACATTTCAAGGCATTGTAAAGGGCACTTCAGACATTTCAGGAGAGCCTCTGACGGGGCCAGCGAACCCACCAGGAAATATCGGTACCCCCTTCAAACATCTCAGAAATTCCTGAAGTCCCCTTCACACCCTTTAAAAAATCCTGAAGTCCCATCAGAGCGATTTTCAATAGGGTTGCTCGGCTGCATTTTTGTGCTTTGCTTGAAGACTTGATCACCACAAGTGTTGCAAATCTGGTTTAGACAGTGATCTCCAAGGTGATTACATATCAGCTGTTTAAGAACAGAAATGTAAATTTTCCTACATATATTGGCAAAGAGCCACCGCCTTTTCCCACCTCCTTGTTTTGTCCTTCCAGCAAGCAACATTTGCACCTTCATTTTGGTCAATCAACCGTTTAAATATAATGATTTCCACCAAATTCTTGAGTTTCAGGTACTACGTGACACTTTGTTTTATGTTAGTCTGCCTTTTCTGTGGACAAATGCAGCTTTGCTTTGGATGGAAGCTCGTATGCGGGATATATGCACTCAATTTTGCTGGAGGCTCCAGTTGCTTCGTCACCTAGATGTAGTGAAATGGTGGCATTGAAACTTGTGCGAGAATTTGGAACTACCATACATGTGTTGTTGTCTAGAGCTTCAACTTTGTTGCCGGTGTTGCACGATGCACACGGTGCAATGCGGTCGATGCGAATAAGTTTTCCATCGCTAGCTTTTTACTTTTTACTTGCAAATCAAATGTTTATCACTAAAGCCACTTATGCAGTAAAAGAGAGCGACTTACCATAATATTCCAAGTGATAGCCCACCTAAAACTGAGAGCATATTAGGCGAAAATACGGGGGGGGCTAACTTTCAGTGTGCAAAATTGAGTTCAACTAAAGCCATTAGGATAATAGGAAGTTATGCTGGAAAATCAGGGTGGGCTATCTTTGGTGGATGGGTCTTCTCTTGGGATATTATGGTAGATGATAAAACTTAGCTTCTCCCTCTCCACTGCCTGAACGGTGTGAAAAAGCACAGGCGAGGTGTCGACGTTAACGGTGTTCCTCTGTGTTGAATGAAAAATGCATTACAATCAGGAAAACGTTTAACTGTTCACGTTGTCCTTACCTACTCGTCATTAACGACCTCGCAAGCCATTCTTGGCATGTCACACATGATAGGCTGCAACCTATTGCTAAACTTGCGAGCCTCAGGAGCTTGGGTGAGTAACAGTTCGCTCCTTTATTGATGAAGGTGTATTCGAGGGCTGGACTAGACAGCACGTAAACGAGTCCTTCAGGTGGCCAATACTTTTTTTTACTTTTTGAACTCTCCCGTACGTCCAATCTGTGGATCGAGAATTCTTGCCGAATCCGGCAGACGACGCAGCTGGGTAGCACCCGACTCTCGTTTCCCTGCCCCAGCCTCTTGTGCACCCACAAGGTGAACTGGTGGTATGCCGTGAGCGGTACTTTCTGTAATAAAATGAGATGGCAGAAACCAGCGTCGAACTCCGAGCCCAAGAGTGAAGAAAAACGTAACCACTGCTGGCTTCGGCCCTTCTCTACTATGCGTTTGTGTTGTGCGTCAAAATCTCCTCCCAATGACATCTCGCAGCTTAGCATCACATTATTGTCGGGTAGCATGGGAACTTTTCACGACATGCCTGCCCAGCAGCTAGAGGATTTCGATCAGTGGCACCAGCATACTAGAAAATATTTTCGGGGTGTCTGAAGGTGTACGCAATCACACACACACATCTATATATATATATATATATATATATATATATATATATATATATATATATATATATATATATATATATATATAGGGTGTTTCGGAGAACGCGGGCCAAATCGTTCCTGCGAAAACTACTCATCGCAACGATAAAAGGCTTGTAGCGTTTTGATTCTTAGCCCAGGGGCCCATTTAGGAAAAATGATTAAGTCCGGGATAATTAACAATTGTTAATATATCTTTTGCGTAATTAACTTTTTTGTTATTGTGTTTTAGGCGCGTTTTCAGTTAGCAACATTGCGTCAGTATGCACCGAAATTCGCTTAATCATCAGAATTGCAGAACGATAGAAGGCATCGCGAAGCATGTTACGGCTTTCTGAAAAACCGCACAAATACGGCGGGTTTTTTCCGGTTTGCTATGGGAGCGCATCTTCGCCCCGGCAGCACTGCGCCCCGTGGAGACGATAGCGCAACCAACCTCTGCTGCGCTGTCATCGCGCGACGCAGCAGGTCTGGATGCACTATCTCTTACGGGGCGCGCGTGCCGTGGTGGAGATGCGCTCCAGTAGCAAACCGAAACTTAAGAATCCGCCGAATTTCTGCGGTTTTTCAGAAAGCCGTAAAAAGCTTCGCGTGCCTTCTGTCGTTCTGCAATTTGCTGCTTGAGTGTTTTTCGATGATGGTGAGCAATTTTCAATTGAAACCATGCCCTTAAACACGATATTAAAAGTTAATCTCGCAAAAAAATAATTGACGTAACCCAATTATCCCGGACTTTATTGATTTTCCTGGATGGGCCCCTGGCCCAGGACCAAAACGTCACAAGCCTTTTTTTCGTTGCGATGAGTGGTTTTGATGGCGAATGGCCTGCGTTCTCTGAAACACCCTGTATATATATATATATATATATATATATATATATATATATATATATATATATATATATATATATATATATATATATATATATAGTATATAATAAAGTAAAATTTCGGGCTGTGTTCTGACACTCTGAACACCCCCCCCCCCCTCGTTGGCTAGCGCCTGATTTCGATTATATTTAATACTGCTTGCACAAGTGTATCTTCTCAGTTTGTTGGCATTTTAGTTTTTCGGGCTTTTCATCGCGGTATCGATATTTATGTTGTGGTCATTAGACAATTGTGCGGTTTTACGTTAACGAGATTGTCATTGTAGGAAAGAGGAATAAACTTTTTCTGGTGGAATTCTGAAAGCATGGGTACTCTCTCTAATTATTCTGAAATGGTGTCTGACCCTGTTTATTTACATGCACAGTGTGGTAGTTACCAGATAAGCACACTGCTGTTATTCTTTTTCCGTTTTTTGTTTCTTGAAAGGTGTGCGAGTACCTAATCGTAGTAGCTAAATCGAATTAAGAAGCGATCATTGAATGGAAGACCATGTGTATGTAACAAGCTCACATACAAGTTCCTGTGCAACACCAGCAGCTGCTGAACATTATTGGGGTCAACCATGCTAATTGGGCCATAACAATGTGGCCATTAAAATAAAATTGCCAATCACATTTTTTTCTTCTAACAAACTGTGCTTTCCAACTATGTTTCGATTTTAAATGCTCCAGTGCCCCCAAAATTAGTATCCGTTAGTGGCACAAAAGCTTTGCTTTTAATTTATCTTTACCCTGTCGCACTACACCAGAGTAAACCGGTAAAATTAAAATGTATTTTGCATATTTGGAAGTTCAATACAACAGCCTGCTAGAATGGAGGGAAGGAAAAAGTATTTCGCTTGTGCTGCACCAACCACACATCTTTCGCTATACCTAATATGAGAAATCAGATTTGCAAATATTATTTGAGAGCTTCATGTTCGATTCAAATATTTGCACACCTTATAAATTTCTTGTTCTTAGGAGAATAATGACATTTATCAATATTACTAGTGTGGTGAAATGACCACATATCAGGATTTTGATTTTAGAGACAGGGTTATTCATAAGACTTGAAAAAACATGACACCGATGCTGTGTTTGTGCAACTGTGTAAATACACGAATATTTGGAGTGGAAGCCGGCCGTAACAACTAGAATGAAAGCTGCAGGGGTGTAAACAACAAGGGGGGGGGCTACAGCCTCCCCCCCCCAAATATTTAGCTGACACTATAATATACACGTGCATTTTGACCCCCCCTCCCCTCTCCGCACCCCAAGTCGTGGACATCCCAGCCACCTCGACCCCGACAAAACATTCCTGGCTACACCACTGTTCAGTTGAATATACATACTCCTCTTGGGTCCGGTTCCCCGCATCCAAGGGGCAAAAATATTGCATTTTGACGTAGGCCAGGTCCAGCACTGGCCTGTTCAGGCAGTAGAGCTCGAACCAGGGGTGCTTCGTGATGCAGGGCACCCCCTGGTCCAGGCAGAGCTCTCTGGCTGGGTCCACCTCTCGGCAGCATAGCGACTCGTGATCTGTGAGCATCGGTCTGCAGCCGTTGCAGGAGCACCTGTTGGGACAAATTTTGCTCAATGAATGAATGCCGGAAATACAAAGGCAATCAATTCACACGAAACTTTACTCGATGTTTTCTAAGTTGTTTGGCAACATCTGTGCCATTATCACCGCTCGCGCGTTGGAGCCTGTCGGGCTGAGGCGACCGCACGCCGGCAATCGCTACAGCGTATCTATCTTTTGCAACTGGTAATTCGTAAGGGTAGAGTGCGCGTGCATAGCTTTGATCGGCACCAAGAAGACGGCGGCATATCGTGGAATCATAGCAACGTCCCGCCGTTTCAATACACGCCGCACCTGCCAATCGCGAAAATATGTACGAAATAAAAATGAGATATTTCTTGATCGCGAATGAAATAGAAAACTTACCAATTCGCGGAGCCCACACGCCGGGCTGGTGGTGGCGTGTCCGGCCCGTCCCCGTCGCCTTCAGACGAAGACGACGCAGACGGATCGTAGATGTACGGCTGTAAGCCGAAGCGCCGATCTGTCACCATTGCAGAAGCGATGTCCTCGTCCTCGCTGGTGTCGCTAACTTTTCTGCTTCCGCGACACGCCATCGCGACACAAAGCACGAACCAACGGCACGAACCGACTACCATGCGCGGCACGGGATCAGTGGGGTCACGAGCACTAGGGTCACGGGGTACGCGGCCGTTTGCCGGGTGGTGAGGCCGTTCAGACCGCAGGCATCTCAAACGTATAGGTTGTAACATGATTTTACTCGTTGACGCCACCAAGTGACGAAATTCATAGCCACGTCAGCCTCGCAGCTTTCCTCATCCCGAGACCAATCGTTGCCTGAGACGACCTACGTCATGATTGCGCCGGATGTGACGTGGGCTCCGCTGGCTGTTCTCCGGCCGCTTGCCAGAGTGGGCCGTTCAGAACGAAAAATACAGCCATCTGCTCAAAATACGGACGTGCGGTTGTCATTTCCGAGTATTGTGGATCATAGTCGACCTATTTCTGGACACGACGGGTAAAATTCAAATTTCGTTGAAGTATCCCTTTAAATTTGATGCCAATACTTTTGCAATAGATATATCGAGTCCGGTAGCAGCGCTGCCCAGTCCAGTTCTACCCTAAAACATGTAATTAATTTAGATCAGTTTTTCTCTCTCCGAGTATGACAAGAAGAATGTACCAGCAGTAAATCTTAGGCAAGAGTTCTTCCAAATCGCCGAAAACTACAAAAACCTTGCACAGTTTTACACGGACGGAACGAAGTGCAGCAGTAGTGTTGGATGTGCTGTAGTCGGGCCGTCATGCAGGATTGTAAAGCGGCTCAGCACTCAAGCCACTATCTTCTCTGCAGAGTCATATGCCCTACTGGTAGCTGTGGACACTATTATCAAAAGGAATATCAAGGCCGCCGTAATTTTCTCAGACTCTCTCAGTGCACTCCGTGCTCTTGCATCCCTAGATAGATCAAAAAATGCCTTTATTCTGGAAATACATAACAAGATTTTAACAGCCACAAACTCGAACATCACCATACATTTTTGTTGGGTGCCTAGCCATGTCGGTATAGCCGGAAATGAGGAGGCCGATAAAGCCGCTAGGACATGTCAAGACATGGACACAGAAGTTACCTGCATTCCATACCTGGATTACAGGTCATTATTGAAAAGGTTGATTCAAAAGAAATGGCAGGAGGAATGGGATACTGAAGTCCATAATAAACTCCATCGCGTGAAACCTGTTCTTTCTGAATGGGCCAGTTGCCGACATAAAGAGCGTTTTTATGAAGTTGTTCTTTGTCGCCTGAGAATTGGTCACACTCACCTCACACATGGCTTCCTTCTGCGAGCAGAGGATGCTCCAATCTGTGAAGAATGTGATGAAACACTCTCTGTCTTGCACATTCTCATTCAATGTCCGAAATATCATGAGGAGCGTCGCACCAACTTCTCACGGTTTTTTAGGGAACAGATCCCTTTCCACCCTGCCCTTTTGCTGGGAGAGGAGCCTCTTGTTCCTCATACCCAAGTTTTTAACTTCCTAAACAGCATTGGCCTATTACAGCACATTTAAGTTAGTTGATTTTCGTTTTATTGTCTGCATTTCATGAAACGTTTGAAACTCTCATATCATGCCTCACCTTTAACTAAATAGCACCGCAGTTTTTTCTGCTACCACTGTTTTGGCGCACTATGGCCTTAGCAGCCGCTGTTATGTGGTGTTATAAGCGAGACATGGAAGGTTGTTAGGCGTCTTGACGCCAGAGCCTCAATCTTGACTGCAGAATTATATGCTTTATTTTTAGCCGTTTGAATTCAATATAGAAAACTCTATCCAGAATTCTGTTATCTACTCTGACTCTCTCAGCGCATTAAAGGCGCTTGCTTCTTTGGAAGTACCGAAGAATACCTGCGTTACTAGGCTCCAGAGCATTGTGCACACTGCAGCAAAATCACACCTACACATCAACTTCTGTTGGGTGCATAGTCATGTTGGTATCCAGGGAAATGAGGATGCTGATAGAGCTGCCAGTGCGTACATTGAGAGGCAAGTGGATATCAAGGACATTTCATACACTGACTACAAACACAGTCTTAAAAGAGCAATCCAGAAAAACTGGGAGTTAGAGTGGGACACGGAAATACACAACAAGCTTCAATGCGTTGAAACCTACCCTGCGGGAATGGGCGATTGCCGACACAGGGAGCACTTCTTTGAGGTTGTGCTATGTCGTTTCGAGATTGGGACACACCCATCTCACGCATGGTACCTCCTCCGGGCAGAGGCAGCTCCGAAATGTGAACACTGTAACGAGTCGTTGAGTGTCATGCATATTCTTATCACATGTCCTAAGTACCATCACGAACTCACCACTTTTTTCTATCTTTTTCCGCAATCGCGTCCCGTCTACCCGGCATTAATATTGGGTGACGAATCTCTTGTGCCGCACCATCAAGTTTATAAGTTTTTAGATAGCATTGGCATCCTACATCGGCTATGAAGTTTAGTTTGTTTTTCATTTTGATTACGTTTGCCAGACGATTAGTGGTGGGAGAGAGCCGGCGATCTTGTATCGTTGGCACATTCCTCCCAAACTTCCTAGTGTGAATGAAATTCCTTTAGAGTTCCTCTGGTTACCGGAGCATCGGTTAAACATTTGTGGAGGACTTAATAGGATTGTATCTCGTAAAGTTTATACATTCATTCCCCATAGTTTTAAAATAGAACTACCTAATATATATCTTTTCAGTATTGCCTTTAACTCACCCTGTGTTTGGCACACTGTGGCCTCAGTTGCCGCTGTTCCATTAAACACCTAATATTCTTCTTCTTCTTCTGCGCCCTGACGCACAGGGAACGAAGCTAGTCCCGTGTTTTTTGAAACATCCAGACTGGGATGGCGGGGGTTCATTTACAAGACGACACATAGAACCAGCTTAAACCGGCACGAAAATACGCACATCGACGTCGTACCTTCTGGCGACTGCTCTGAGGCGGTGTGAAGTGTTGTGGTATTACGGCGTGACCGTAAACTTTTTGGGAGGGGTAGCTTTTGTCGGTCGAGGGAAGACTTGGAGGTTAAGGCCTTTAAGGTGGCTGCGATGAGGTCACGCGGGTAACCGGCTTTTTTGATGCGATTGATTTGGTTAGTTGGGCTTGCATGCGGAAAGGTGGGGGCAAGATTTTGTGCAGGAAGAGAAGAGAAGGCTATTTATAATGCCCGACTTTACATTTTTTGAGTGATGGCTCGCGAAGAGTACTGGCTTCTGGGATCGCTGTTGGAAGCTCCAGCAAAGGCCGCTTGGTGTTGGTTGTAGGCGCAAATCAAGAAACTGCAGGCCATCCGCGGCAGGCTCCTTCTTTGGGAAGATAAGGCCCCGGCAGTGGCGTGAGAACACTTGCTCGATCGAAGCAGGAGAAACGTTCCGGTCGTGAAGCAGGAGGTAATCGTCGACGTATCGGAAGATCTTGGTTCCCGGAGTCGCGACACTGAGCTTCTTCATCGCCACGACCACAGCTGACAAGTATATCTCACTGAGAACTGGAGCCAGGCAAGATCCTATGCAGACGCCTGATTTATGGGTGAAGATCTTCCTTTTTGTTCAACCAGGGTCGACCTCAGATATAGTCTGATGAGCTGTACGAACGCGTCGAAGGAGATGCCGGTGAGTTCTGAAATTTGACGAGTCCGAATTGTATGACAGCCTGCTCAACGCAGTTCATGAGAACCTCCACGTTGAGGCTGTCGTAACTAAGTCTGTCCCTATCAAGGGAGAACAATGTAATGCGGGGACTCGCTGAGTGTAGTTGTCGGAGGGTCGGATAAACCTAGAGGGAGCTACTCGCTCGGAAAGGCTGCTCAAGTGGCACCGCTGTGAGGTGTTTTTGGAGGAAGAGGGCCAGATGTTTCTGCCAACAGCCGTTCTCTGAGACGATACTCCGTGAATGGTATGCGCGGCTCGTCGGTTTTGGCAGTGAAGAACACACGCAGGTACTAGCTTGACGGCTTTGAAATCTTAGTCAGCAGGGAAGAGAGTTCAGTGGTCTTGGAGATAGCTTTTTGCTTCTCTACGGATGGATCCGATGGTCTGTTCTGTTCTGTGTGTCCCTGTGTTTATTCTGTCTGTTTTTATTTAACTTCACCAACGCGCTCACGTCGAACGAAATATTTTCATATAAGATTTACAATCCCCTCAATTAGGTATGGCTGGGATCCTTTATAGGTTTAGTTTTATGTCGATCATGTCGTTACTTGCCATCTGAATGTAGGTACTGGATGTTCTGAGGCTACAGTCTATAAATATAGCTAGGATAAATTCAACAGAGCTCATGGTGGGCAATTAGAAGCAGACCTTCGTGAGTCCAGCTGAATCTTTGTTTAAGCATGGTGTAACTGCAGTAAAAAGCGTGGAGAAAGGCGCCAAAACTCTTCGACATTCAATTAAGAATATTCGGCCAAAACCACTATTCACCTTGAATTTGCTTCTAACCCAAAATCCCTTATTTGCACATGCCAAACAAAGAGTTATTTGCTTATGTGCAGAACGGTGCTCACATCGATCGCAATAAATAGCAAGTGCTAGTCGTGATCGGTCGGAGTAGCTATGTGCTCCCGCTTAGCTGTCTCACGAACAGCAGTAGATTAAATACGAGCGAGGGCAGTGTGAGACATACTCAGCACAAAGGTGTCCGTTTGATGTCGAACTCTCGTCAATTGCGTCACCGTGATACAAGCCTTCTACGAAGTAGCCAAAACATCTTATTACATCAAACACAGACCGAGGACGACATCGGTACTCCTAATAGGTAAATTAAGACATTTACAAGATTGCTGGCGTATGGTTGTCTAATAAATAAATAAATAGGTACCTGTACAAGCCAGTTGTTCTTTTAGGCATAACACTTTAGTCTCCGAACTCTCAAACAACTGCAGGTTTTTCTACGGGCTAACGTTCGAAGAAATTGTATAAAACTTTCTGACATGAAAGCTCCAAATTGTCTGCTCCAAAAGTGGAAACCTCTGCTCCAAAACCCCTTTTTTCCTGCTAGAAGAGCTGCTCCAAATCACCACTTGTCAGTTCCACCGCTGTAAACGTCTCATTTTTTCCGCTAACTGAAAGAATTCTTAATCATTATCCGGCAATTTGCATCCAGACGATGCTCTTTTCAAAAAAAGGGGGGCGAGGGGGGTAATGGCACGCGCGTCGCCGAGCGAGCGCGTGCGTGGCCGAATGGTTACCGCGCTTGACTGTCGCGCAGAAGGTCTAGGTTCGATTCCAGTCAGCGGAATGTTCTTTTATTTATTCCTTCAACTTGGCGTTCCACGCGCCAGAACGTTTAGGCCAAATGTTCCAGAAACCCACACGGCTACAAAGGTGCTCCTCGTGGCCAGCCGGAGTGAGTCTCTCCCCAGCGTTTCTGACTTCAACACCCGCGACGCTCTGTTGCTATATTTTGTTCCCTTTCTGCTTTGGGCACAAGTTCGCCCCATTAAACGTTTGTTTCCTCAGTTATTCTTTATTTTGTCACCTTGTTATTTGTGACAATATGTCCCTTAAATGAAGTTACCCTCATATTTGTAGTAGTCAAGAAACAAAGCAGTGGATAACTCTTAAAACATGAGACGGCACAGCATATCTTTGAAGCAGTGGCAAATATTCCCAACATGCAATGTTTGTTTCTCCATTGAAAAGGTGTTTGTGTCTCCCTTGTTCTGTATGTGAAATCTTTGCTGCCTGGATTTACTTCCGCCAGCTTATTTGATAACTCGACAAAATATTTCAACGGAATTGTTTTTGTTGGGAACAAAGTAAGTAACTACACTTCAATTCTGGCTTGATTTAGCAGAAAATGCTTTGGACAAACTGGATAAGGTTACACTGAACAGTGATGACACTAGGGAAAAACTTGCAATAAAGAAACCTAGAGGGAATTTTCTGCATCTGTTCCTGTTTTATGGTCCAGAGGTCTCAAAATGTTTACGTTTGTTCTTCGTCCAAGTTTCCTTTGAATTTTTAATCGAGCGAGATAATTATGTTCCCCAATATAAAAAATTTAAGAAAGTGCGGAGCGCAAATGTGGAGCTCCGGTGTTTATACTTTTCTATTTCATTATCTCTGAATGTCAGACTCGCAGCTGTCATGGACAAATTTCAGGAGCCGAAATGACGGTTTGAACCCAAGTTTTAGCTCTGGCATATCTCCAAAAAATTTTATAAGCATGCTCACTATTCACAGCTATCACCATTAAAGCAGCATCACATTGGGCGCCTTCATGTGTATGAGTTTGTGCCACGGTTGTGACTTCAAGCCATTTGCCTATTCCACCGGAATGTCAATATTGCAAGTGTTATTTTTTCATCGAACTACAGGGTGTTGATAAAAGACACAACCTTAAAAGAGCTGTGCAACAATTTTAACGTTAAAAAAATAGCATCTTCTACTTTTTGTCATTGTTCATCTTGTCACAAAAGAAAGAAACACACCTCCTTCCTTCGAAATGTTGCGATTTCACAGCGTAATCGCGAGGCAAAAATTATAATATTCCCCGACCTGCAGCCGCGAGCGGCGGCCATGAGAACCACGCGGCATGACGTCAATAGGGACTTCTAAAAAGATAGCAAGTTGTGCAAATACCTGCTCGATAAAAGGTAACTTTTCAGAAATCTTGTCGTTCCAACATAAATATAAATGCGCCAAAAACCTGGTATTATCGACGAAACTTTTATTATACGGAGTTTTAGTGGCGCCCATATATCCTAGGTTAACAAAGCCGTCAGCTCCATCTGCTACCGCGAAAAGCAGCCAGAAGCCAGAGGGGAACGGGGGCAGAGCCGGACGGGGACGGCCGGACCCGGACGAGACTTTCCTCCTTTCGTCATGTTGATAGCGCTGCGCAAGCACGTGGTCACGTGATCGCGAGTGGGTGAGTTCACGCTGCTCACTGATCGCTCTAGAGAGAGCTTCACCGGGACCCCGCTCGACCCCTCATTGACGTCACAGCGCACGTGACTTGGTAGATGGTGAAGAAGTTGAGAGGAGTCGAAAATCTGAATCTTTGTCCATTTAAAAAAAAAAAAAACTAGGACATGCAGGCAAAAGCGGTTTTTTGTTCTTTACTTCAGAAAGGTCGAGACACCAACTCCCAAATTATTTAAGCAAAGCACTGAAATTGTTGCACAGCTTCTTTGAAGCTACACCAAAGACGTTTCTGAGATCTTCTGTTCTTGGTGGTGTTATGAATGCCCCCCCCCTCCCCGGGCGATAATTCCGGAATGTCTGCAGCTGGCCGACGGTCTGCGTTCAGCGCCTTTCGCGGGTAGAAGGTCGTCTGTTTCAGCCAGCCCGGCAGCGTAATCGCTTCAAAAGCAGGGATGAGCCGATAATCGTAGAGGAAATGGGTGCAGCGCTTGGTCTGGGACCTCGAGGTCAGCAGCGAGTCATCAGGCTTTCTGCAGGGCGGCTGTGGGCTGCTCCGCCTCCAGACCGTCCTCCCGTCGGCGGAGGACCTGTTGTGTCTCTCTGGTAAAGGCCCGCTCAACCCGCGGACCTGTTGTGGGCGGCTGCGACGGACCCGTCCCGCGCTGAGAAGCGTTCTTCCTCAAGAGCAGCACGTGCCTCTGGTTCAGCCGACCAGAGCGCGGTCTCGCACCGACCGGCGTCTCGTGCAGGGAACTTCGGAGAGTTGAGCTCACGAGACAGCCTTCCTGAAAGCTGTGTGTGTGTGTGTGTGTGTGTGTGTGTGTGCTTGTAGAATGGAACTCCCAGTGACATCAGCAACACGAGCCACCACATCTTGAGACCCGCCACGATGTTCAGCGGCATTGGCTGGCGGCTTGCACACGAACTTGTTCACTATTGGCTGCTCAAGACAACGTTGGCCCTTCGAAATGGACGAGCCAGAGTTCGGCGAGATTGAGAGTTGATATAAAGGGAGACGCTCGCAGATCGAGTGTGTGAATGATCGAGAATTCGAACGCTGATGTAAATATGTAGATATAAAGCGTTCTTTTTTTTGTCGTGCCTCTCGTCTCCGGCTCGTCTGTCCTGCATCCTGCCCGGCATTTGGTAGCGGGGCCGAGCTGGGAACCTTAGGAAGACCTCTTTGACACAACAGTGGTAACTCATTCGACGGGCTCTAATCATCCTAAATATCCAAAAATTATGCTCGTGCGACGCTCATTTCCCTATTAAAACTTTGATTTACGAT
Source organism: Ixodes ricinus (assembly GCA_037355805.1). Taxonomy (NCBI): domain Eukaryota; kingdom Metazoa; phylum Arthropoda; class Arachnida; order Ixodida; family Ixodidae; genus Ixodes; species Ixodes ricinus. Next base: position 28,750 of record JAZHYW010000575.1, read on the forward strand.
CGGGATGCGCCCCTTATTGAACTAGACTTTCCGAACAAAAAGGGCGCACCATAATCCAGCAGAGCGGACGGCGGGGTAACGACACTGCTCGTCAGCAAACCTTAAGTCGCCATTCCTATAGCAGAGGACGCAGCGTCGTCTGCTAGGGAGCGGCGGCTTAGGTTGGCTGACGAGCAGTGTTGCCACGCCGCCATCCGCGAGTGGCTTGCTCGGCAAGAACAGAATGGCGAAAGCCCGTACGCTTGTGCGTCTGCTAGCCAACCACCCGGGGCAAGAGAAAAACAAAGGACAAAAACATAACAGAAAAATCCTAAGAACAACTTGTACGTGCTAGAAAAAGGATCGCGAGAATGCGCGGCGAAGGGCGGCTGATTCTGTCCGGTCAGTAGGGAGAGGGGAAGGAACAGACAAGGGGGCGGCCAAGAAGTCCCTAAGGACTGCCGGGATAACAGAGCTGCCGGGAGCACAGAGTTAACGTGTGGTGGCGCACAGTGCATGGAAGCTGTGGCTCTGGCTGGCCGGACCGCTTTCCTATTCGGATGTAGGAGCCAAGGGGAGTGCCCTCCATAGAACCGTCGAGCAGCCGACACAGTAGACCAACCCGAGCCACAGTCTGGCCTCGTGCGGGGTGCAGGAGCATGCCGGCCCAGCTTGCGAGAATAGAGAGTCGGGAAGGCCCGACGCTGCGCCGTCACTTTCCCAAGTCAACGGCAACGAGAATGTGCTCTTCACTGTACACTCATTTCTCGATCACCTCTTCCACTGTCGATGGCCACAAAGATGCGACCGGTCAGAACGAAGCGCCAACCCAGATAGGCGCCTTGATAAAGTTCCATATATCAAGGGGCTTCGAAGTCGATTCTGCCCTACTAACAGATTAACTGGGCCCGAGTGATAAAAATGAACGCTTACGCACCTCTTGCATTCAATTCCTGCTTCGCAACAGCTTAGAAGTATCTTCAACTTGTTCCTTCAACAGTAAACAGAAGGCCGCCATTAGGATGGCACATTACCGACAAGCTACCGCCCAATTGCTTTGACAAGCTGCCTGGGCAAAACCTATTAGAGACTCATTATTCATCGTATTGTACATTTTTTAGAGGCAGAGGGTGCGTTTGATAGAAATCAGTGTGGCTTCCGAGCGGGCCGCTCCACGGTAGATCACCTTGTCCGCCTGGAAACCGCTATTCGGGAAGCATTTGTCCATCGCCAACACTATGTTTTTGTCTTTTTTGTTCTACAAAAGGCTTATGATACGACTTGGAGATATGGGATCCTTCGAGAGTTGTACTCATATGGTGTCCGAGGTCGCATGCCTTGCTGCATTCAAAGTTTCTTGACGGGTTGGACCTTCCAAGTGCGTTTGGGTTCCGTCCTGTCGGATGTTTTTCTCCAGAGATGCCGTCCCTCAGGGTGGAGTACTAAGTGTTACACTCTTTGTTGTGAAAATTATTAGCCTGGCTAAGGTTATACCCCCATCTGTATCCTATTCGAATGAATGTGGACGATGTGCAGATATTGTTTTCCTTTTGCAACTTGTCCAGCTGTGAACGGCAACTGCAGTCTCAATCAATAAGATGAGCAACTGGGCTGATCAAACGGCTTTAGGTTTTCCCCCGAAAAGACAGTCTGTGTTCCCTTTTCACTGCGCCGTGGCCTGTCTCCAGATCCAGTGTTGCACTTGAATGATATTGCTATATCTGTAAAGGAGGCCCACAAGTTTCTAGGAATAATATTTGATAAAAAAGCTCTCTTTTATACCCCACTTGAAAGAGTTGAAACATAAATGCCTACTTTCATCAAACATTCTCAAAGTGTTGTCGCATACGACCTGGGGTTTTGACAGACGGTGCCTCTTGCGACTTTACTACTCTTTGGTGTGGTCCTGCCTCGACTAAGGCGCGATTGTTTATGGGTCGGCGCATCCGTCTGCCATACGGATTTTGCACCCCGTCCATCATCTTGGGCTCCGTCTCGCCACGGGGGCGTTTCGAACATCGCCTGTGCTTAACCTGTACGCTGATACACATAAAATGTTCCTTGAAAGATGAAGGCAATATTTGAGCCTTGTTATGCTTACAAGATTTAGAGCTATCCTCAGCATCCCTCTTTTGATGCCTTCCAACCCTTTACATTCTTCCGACTCTTTGAAGACAAGTAGAGTATTTTTCGGCCCCTGAGTTTCAGAGTTCAAAGCATGGCAACATCGCTCCACCTTCCCTATAGTGAGGCTGCTTTGCTGAGGAGCAATGAGAGACTGAGCCTTGGGACACTCTTCCAATTTCTTGTGACTGGTCACCATCCAAGTACAGAAAGAGAGCCATTTCTCCACTTGTTCTTCAGCAGGAGTTTGCCGATTTGGAACATAAATACAAGGACTACTCACATTTTTACACGGATGGATCGAAAACATTAAATTTTGTGGGATGTGCGGTTATTCCACTGCCTTCAGGAAAGTCGACAACTCCACACTTTTGCAAATATTTTTACTGCTGAACTGTACGGCATTTGAATGGCTGTTAAGTACTTATTGGAGAACAATATCATGAAAGCAATTCTGTTTGTCGACTCCCAGAGTGTTCTTCTAGCCAGTTCGTCCTCAGCAGACAGCAAAAACTTTCTCGTGCAATATCTTCGGGTACGGTTAAACCGAGCACTTCAACAAGGACACCTGATCAAATTCTGCTGGGTTCTGAGCCACGTGGGTATTTCCGGCAATGAGAAAGCAGACTTGCTTGCTGCCTCTGCAAAGGAGTGCCCAAAACTGCATCCTGGCTTGCCACACCAAGACCTGAAACCAGTCATTCCGAAATCAATTATGAAGTCATGGCAGTTGGATTGGGATATGGAAAAAGAGAACAAGCTTCATGTTATCAAGCCCCAACTGGGGTGTGGGAGAGTTCCTTCCATAAAGACCGTCAGGCTGAAGTTCTCCTTTGCCGCTTAAGAATCGGTCATACCCGTCTGACTCATTCGCACCTGCTTTGTGGTGAGGATGTTAAACTCTGCGACAACTGTGGGAAAGCTATGACTGTTTTGCACATCATGTGGCATTGCGAATCTTTAAACCAAGAGCGGCGATCATGTTTTCCAGAACCTTTTTCGAGATCACCTTCCGTTTCATCCATATTTTCTGCTTGGCGATCAACCATTGGTACCATTCAATCGAGTTTTAACTTTCCTCCATAAAACTGGCCGTTTCCACCAGCTGTAGCTTGCAGTTCTTATAGATTATACCTTTAAGCCCCTTGGAAAAACCTTTGTCTGGCGCAGTATGGCCTAAGTTGCTCTTGCGCCAAAACCCAATCATCATCATTAGGATGACACATATAGCCATTTTCAAATGATGATGATAATGATCAAAGTGGCCACTCTGAATTTCGGAGAGGGTCTAATGGAGCGCCTGACAGGGAGGTAGGCTTAAAGGGAAGTAGAACGACTGTTGGTGAGGCGCATTGCAGCGCTTTTGTGCTGGCTTATCGCGAGGATGTTGATTCCAGCCCAGCAGCCGATCTGGTCAAGGATGTCCTGGACGCCTGACACAAAGTAGGGCGACATTACTGGGGTCAGAATGGTGGTATCGTCTGCGTATTGGACAAGCAGACATTCGTTATATGTAGACAGGTCATTGACGTATAAGAGAAAGAGAGTGGGCCCCAAAACTTAGCCCTGGGGCACCCCAGGAGGGACTCTAAAGTTGTCAGAGACCTCGCCATGGAACAACACCCGGTGGGCACGGCCAGTTAGAAAGTGGTTCAACCAAAGCATTAGGGAGCCACGCACCCCATGCCGTGCAATTTTCTCGAAAAAGATGGAGTGGTCCAAAGCGTCGAAAGCATTTTACAGATCCAGTTGGAGCAAGTCTGTCGGCGCGCGGTCTTCCAGATTGTTACTCACACCTTGTGAAACAGTAGCAGGGCAGTCTCGCAGATTCGATTAGGTATAAATTCATGCTGTGAAGCAGTAACAACATTATAATTGTCCTGGATTCTCAGGAGGTGCTGATTCTCACGCAGCGAGCAGCTCACTCACGCAGCGAGCAATTTCAAAACGAGAACGGTTTGTGATGACAAGAAGGTAACAAGATAATTCTATCTTCCATTTCGATGCAGTCGATAATCAGTCCACCCTGTGCTTTTCTTGCGCTCTGTGCCCGTCAGCACATCTTTATATTTGAAAAAAGTTCACGCAGAGTTCTGCATGAATTCATGCGGTGTCATAACATGCTCGACAGGGTTCCATCGTGAGTCCCGCTTCTCACAAACTTGACTCTACACAACTACGACGCAGTCGCAGAAGTCACAGAAACTATAGCGTCGTGACTACGACCAAGTCGTCGTGTTCGCACAGTAAAGTGCGAAACACATAGACGACAGAAGCGTCCGATCGGACGTCTGACGCGACAGTTCGAACACCACCCATTCGAACGTCGAGCCTATTAATTGCACGAAGATTGCGACTATCGTTTTAGGAGCCCATTCCCAATCGCCCGTCGTAAAACGCAACCGCATGTTTCACTCCCCCCCCCCCCAAAAAAAAAAAAAAAAAGTGGGACTGCTTTTTGTATTGTTTGACTTTCGCACGGTCTCGTTGCACTTGCGTTTCCCGCTTTATGTGCGCATATTCCCTGGAGGCTACCGAGTGCTGGAACAAGCAAACCGGTGCGTGTCTGGCCAGGATGCGAAGTTGCAGCTTATTGACATTAGTGGTAGAACATCTTGTAGACGAGGGCCGTATAAAAAGAAATGGATCCCTGAAGTGTTACACTTTATCAAAGGGGCAAAATGTATGTTCACCACAATAAATCGTTCGGAACAACACATGGTATGCATTTTATTTGCAGAGAAAACCAATTAGGACATTTTTGCAAGTAATATGCTACGTCAAATTAACAAGAAAAAGATAATGCCACATCTATTTAATTACGGTTTATCCTAATCGAGAAACCAAACGGAATATTTAGTATGAAGCAATACACCGCAAGCATTCTGCTTAAACAAAAGCAAGGCAGTTCCTCCGGTTTCCGGAAGGACCAAAGTTTTCAATGTGCAAACAGAGAAGCATTTGTGATTTTGAAGCTTCTAGTCACCGTTCTGGACGCAATGTTCGTTATAGCCGTGGTCAGTTTATACAAAGCATTGAATTTTGTTTGCCATAGTCCTTGAAACCGTCACAGCCGTTGGGAGACGAGAGCGCAAGACACATTACAAACTCCATATTTTGGCAACCATAAAAAAAAAAATCCAGAAAATTTAGAATATTTGTTTGTTCCATGATTAATAGTGAGTCACGGCTCCCCCAAGCGGACTGCATCTTGCATACGGCCGGGCAAAGATTCGAAAAGGGCTTCGACATAGCCAACTCTCTGACTAAGGCGTTCCCACTCGCCTCTGATAGTTATCCAAAGTTCATCTGCGCCAGCCGTCCTCAAGTTCATCCTCGCAAGCCTTGATTTCAGTGTTCCCCAAACGTTCTCTATCATATCGAAATCTGCTCCTTAAGGGGCCCAATCCAGGACGTGCATAGCTCGCTCCTCCAGAAGTGCGCGGACGGAGTTTGCCGTATGAATGGGGCTGCAGTCATGCTGCAAGATAAAACAGCCACCCTGAAAAGGCCGATCTAGTACGTAGGGGATCAGGGTGTTGTCCAGCAGGTCACAGTAAGATGCCGAGTTGAACGAAGGTGGGTCACCAGTGGTTCGAGTCCCGCAAGGCTCACCGCACCCCACACGGTCACGGAGCAGCGTCCACTGCTGAGGACGTTAAAAACGTATTCAGGCTGATTTTAGCGCAGCCTAGGCGCACGTTTCCGGGTTGAGCGGCGTCGGCGTCGCAGTAACTGCGCGCTGCATTATGGGTAAATTTCCCTGCTAAATTTAGCGGAAAAATTTCCCCGCTATATTTAGGGGGAATTTTTAAGCTAAATTTAGGGAGAAATTTAGCGAAGATTTCCTGCTAAATGGGAGGAGAGCAGGAGAGGAGGGGAGGGTACGGAGGGGCATAAGCTCCATTCCTTACCCTCTCCCCCTCCTCCTCAAGAGCTGCACTCTAATTCAGCATTACAGAAAATTCTAAACGTATTTCATTTTTTTTAATTTACGTTTTTTTTATTTAGCGCTGACATAAAATGCTTGCCGTAGAGAGCAGTTTGGCACAAATGCAGACGAAACCAAATAAACAATAAATGTTTGTTTTGTAAATTAAAACGTTATGACCGCCGAGTAAATTGAAAGTGCGAGATCACAAAGTTGAATGTAACGTTAGAAGCGGGTCGAAGTATCAATCGGACGATGTAAGACTTAATTCGTTTAGTTATTTGCTATAAGATGAATATATAGTGTCTCCATAAATACCTCGTGTTGTATGGCCTCGGAACTCGGCGCCGCTGGTCCCACCTCGAGCTGAACGTACACTCATCCGTGAAGAAAACTTCAACCCACTCGCTGAGGGTCCAGTCTTCGTGCGCTCGAGCAAAGTCTAGTCGCTGTCGCCGTTGTCTATCGGTGAGGTAAGGTTTCTGAGCAGCCACGCAACCTTCCTCTCGCAATCGTCACCGAATCGTTGCGATGCTAACATCCAGGTCCTAGATCGTCCCGAAGTTCTTGAGCGGTCTGGAAGAGATCCGCTACTACTGTCGCAATGATCAGCCGGCCGACCTCCTCTGACGCGCATCGATATCGGCCGGGGCGCGCAGCGTCTCGTGGTTGACCGCCCTCATCCCTATATGCCTGAATTATCCTATTTACGGCTGTCGTCGAACGTCCCGTTATGATACATATATTTCGTTGCGAGACACCTTTAAGAGACAGGTGAACAGTATCTCGCCTGACTTCCACTGGCACTCTCGCCGGCATTTTCCGTGAGTGGTGTGCCCAATCTTTGAGCAGGGCGTAAATCCTTCCAACACTTATCGCGTGGCGAAAGCTGTCGTGTCACTGAACTGGGCGCGGAGGCGCGCCTACGATATTTATCTAAGGAGAGCTATTGCGCATACTCGAATCATGATCTATATGTAGGGTTCATTTCTTTCGGGCTTTTTAGATAAACAAATAAGAATAATATGTATAATTAAACATGTCTATAATAAACATATTTATATTATATAATATTATGATATAATAAATAATAGAATATTAAATAAATAAGAATAATAAATAAATAAAGATAATAGCTGAATAAATAGAAACAATTCTTTATCGATTTCTTATGGTGTCCCCCAATCACTCGCTTCATTGTATACCTTCTTCAATTTGCGTAAACTCGGCATAGATTCGCTCCAGAATGGGTCAGAAGGTGAAAATACCCTTACGGCAATACCTCGTCCCATGTCTTGTGCTCGACGTCGACGTACACGGAGATCATGTCGGCGATGGTCCTGTTGAGCCGCTCCAGCAGCCCGTTTGTCTGCAGATGGTATGCAGTTGTCCGACGGTGGTCCGTCTGGCTTAGACGAAGGATCTCCTGGGTCAGCTGCGCCATGAACGATGACCCTCGGTCTGTGATAAGGACTTCGGCGGCGCCATGCCGGAGGACGATGGACTCGATTAAGAACTTGGCGACTTCGACAGCAGTCCCTGACGGAAGGGCTTTCGTCTCGGCGTAACGTGTAAGATAATCTGTGGCGACGATTATCCAGCGGTTTCCCAACGTCGACGGTGGAAAAGGACCCAGCAAATCCATTCCAATTTGCTGGAACGGTTTGGTTGGAGGGGTAATCGGCTGAAGGCGACCTGCTGGCTTTGAAGGCGGTTTCTTGCGTTGCTGGCACTCATGGCACGATTGCGTGTAGAGATTGATGGTCTTCCGAAGCTTGGGCCACTAGTATTTTTCACGTATTCGGGCTAGTGTCCGGCTGTAACCGAGGTGTCCTGAAGTCGGGTCGTCGTGGCAGGCTTAAAAGTTCTTCTCGAAGGCTGGTAGGGATTACCAGAAGTCACGAATGATAAATGATGAGGCGAAGAATAACTAAATGAACTAAACGTTTAATGAGAGCGAACTTGTGCCCAAAAATAAAAAAGAAACAGAAGATAAGAGCAGGGCGTCGCGGGCGTCGAAATCGGCGAATGAGCAGAGTCGAACGCCGGGGCGAAACTGGCTTTGGCTAGCTACGCGAAGCCCCTTATTTACACGCGTGAGCTTCTTGAATAATCAGCACAGAAAGTTCGACGCGTAGAACGTTCGTACCTCGAACAAGCACCAGGACTCTCGAATTAGCCAGAATACTAAAATGCAGGGATAAAGAAAAGACACCTCGCTCCCAGGAATCGAACCCTGGCTCTTCGCGTGGGAGTCAGGTACGACAACCAGTTAGGCCACGCGCGCGCTGCCTGCTTAGCCAGCTGCGCGCGCGGCATTACTACCCCTTTAAAAAGTGAATCGCCCCGATGCAACACAAAACAAAACAAAATAAAAAAGAACGATAAACTAAAGAATGCTTTGGAGCACATAAGGTCCACAGTCCTATCGAGCGTAGTACGGCTTCAGGCGCATGACGTGGACAACCTCAGGCCGTGGTGGGCGGCGTGACGATGTTCGTGTTCCGTCAGGCATCACCTTGTTGATGATTGGATTACAATCAGAAGCAGCGGAAACAGCAAAGATACTATATTTACATATTTACAAAAACCTATAATTAAAGAGCGCTCATCGGGCGGTTTGTCGTTGGAACGGTGTGATGGCTAGCTCCGTGCCCGTGCCTCACGTGAATCGCGCATCAACGTTGGTTCATGGCACGTGTGTCTTGGAGCGCTTTTCTTTCACGTCGTTTTTGTGCTTCTACAGATATCCCCCCCTAGTGAGGAAGCCTGGTGACGAGCGTTAAGTTGGGCGTGGTTAAAAAAAACTGACTTTCTTTTTGACCGGACAGCGGCTTGGAATTGTAGGGACGAGTTCGGACGGTGCGGTAGTTTGAAGAGATTCGTAGAAAGCAGGTTTCAATCGATCGATAGAAACTGTATCTGTCCGGCCGTTGATGAGCAGAGTCATGTGTTTGGGGTTCCTGCGGAGTATCCTGAACGGTCCGTCATACGGTGGTTGCAGTGAACGTTTCACTGCATCGTTCCGAACGAAAACGTGGGTGGCCTCTGCCAACGCTGGATTGACGAATATTGAAGTCGGTTGTGTGGTTCTTGTGGGACAGGGTCGCAGCTGCGCCATGTGTTGACGTAGACGGCATGCGAAATCTTGTATATCAAAAATGTTATGTTCTGTGGGAGGTTCAATAAATTCCCCTGGAATACGTAACGTTGTGCCATAAACTAGCTCAGCAGTAGTGCAGTGCAGGTCATTCTTGAGCGCGGAGCGGATTCCGAGTAGCACCAATGGCAAAACTTCAACCCATGATGAAGGATTCACGGATTGTGCCATGAGAGCTGTTTTTAGTTGCCGGTGTAATCTTTCAACCATGCCGTTGGCTTGTGGGTGGTATGACGTGGTGTGAATATGGTTAACTCCCAGGGACTGCGAAAGGTGGCGGAAAAGAGATGATTCGAATTGTCGACCGCGATCAGTTGTGATAGTAGCGGGTATCCCGAACCGACTTATCCATATACTGACGAATGCGTGGGCGACATCTTCGGCTGTTATGCGAGAGATAGGAATCGCTTCTGGCCATCTTGTAAAGCGGTCGACACAGGTGAGTAGATATCGGAAACCTTGAGACGATGGTAGTGGTCCCACGATGTCTAGGTGTACATGGCTGAAACGAGCGTCAGGTTGTTGAAAAACGCCGTAGGGTGTGACGGTGTGTCGGTGAACTTTTACTTTCTGGCATTGAAGGCAGGTTTGTGACCACCGTCGTACGTCTGCCTTCATTCCTGGCCAAACAAAACGTGAAGTAATCAAATGTTGAGTAGCACGTATGCCAGGATGTGACAACGTATGTAGAGCGTCAAATACAGTGCGCCGGAAATTCGAAGGTACGTATGGTCGAGGGGTGCCGGTTGAAATGTCGCAAACCATTGTTGTGTTGCTCTCCGGAACGTCTACGTCTTCAAGGATAAGGGCTGTCTGTGATGTGCGCAGTTTAGTTAATTCGCTGTCGGTCTGTTGAGCACGAGCTAGTGCCGTGAAATCGACTGGTGGCCGGGTTGTGGTAATTTCATCAATGTTTAATCGAGATAACGCATCGGCAACAGAGTTCTCTTTGCCCGCAACGAACCTGATGTCGGTGGTAAATTCCGAGACGAAGGACATATGTCGTATTTCTCTTGGTGTGTGATTAGAGTTGTTGGATTTGAAAGCGTATGTCAGAGGCTTGTGATCGGTCCAGATACAAAACTGTCGACCTTCTAGGAAGTGGCGGAAGAATTTTACGGCAAGATACAATCCAAGAAGTTCCCTTCCGAAGGTACTATATCTTGTTTCCGCAGGTAAAAACTGTTTTGAGAAAAACGATATGGGGTGCCATTTACCGTTCTGGAATTGTTGTAGCACTGCGCCTGCTGCAGTGTCAGATGCGTCTACCATGATAGAAGTCGGTGCATCACATTGCGGGTGGGTTAGCAGTGTTGCTGACGAGAGCGCCCTTTTGATGTTCGCAAATGCGGCGCTGGCTGGCTCTGTCCAAGTGAGGTGTTCGTTTTTGCGCAACGACCCTGCGAGAAGCTTGTTAACTGGCTGGAGTATGGCTGCACAGTGCGGAATAAAACGACGATAAAAATTTACCAGCCCCAAAAACTCTCTGAGCTTGGTGGTAGTGAGAGGCTGTGGAAATTTTTCGATTGCTTCAATTCGCTGTGGTAATGGGCGAATCACGTCCGGGTCACCAATTGTTGATGATTGGATTACAATCAGAAGCAGCGGAAACAGCAAAGATACTATATTTACATATTTACAAAACCTATAATTAAAGAGCGCTCATCGGGCGGTTTGTCGTTGGAACGGTGTGATGGCTAGCTCCGTGCCCGTGCCTCACGTGAATCGCGCATCAACGTTGGTTCATGGCACGTGTGTCTTGGAGCGCTTTTCAGCTCGCCGAGGCGACGAAGTACCTTGTATGGTCCAAAGTACCGTTTCAGCAGTTTCTCACTGAGGCCGCGGCGACGGATGGGCGTCCACACCCACAGCCTGTCTCCGGGCTGGAAGTGGACGTCCCTGCGACGAAGGTTGTAGCGGCCCGCGTCGACGCGTTGCTGGTCTTGAATCATGAGTCGGGCGAGCTGGCGGACTTCTTCGGCCCGTTGAGCAACCGCCTGGGCGTCGTCGCTCTCATTGTCAGATGGCTCATGGGGCAGCATTGCGTCCAGCATGGTCGTTACCTTCCGACCATGTACCAGCTGGAAAGGTGTGAATCCAGTGGTCTCTTGAACCGCCGTATTGTAGGCGAACGTGACGTAGGGCAACACCTCGTCCCACGTCTTGTGCTCTACGTCGACGTACATAGAGATCATGTCGGCGATTGTCTTGTTGAGTCGCTCCGTCAGCCCGTTGGTCTGCGGGTGGTACGCAGTGGTACGACGATGGCTGGTGTGACTGAGCCGGAGGATTTCTTGGATCATCTGTGCCATGAACGATGATCCGCGATCTGTAATCAGAACTTCGGGAGCGCCGTGCCGGAGGACGATGGACTCGATAAAAAACTTGGCGACTTCCACAGCAGTCCCTGAAGGAAGGGCTTGCGTTTCGGCGTACCGCGTGAGATAATCTGTGGCGACGATTATCCAGCGGTTTCCCGACGTTGACGGCGGAAATGGGCCAAGTAGGTCCATTCCGATCTGCTGGAACGGTGCGGTCGGGGGAGCAATCGGCTGCAGGAGACCTGCCGGCTTCGTCGGCGGTTTCTTACGTCGCTGGCACTCGTGGCACGATCGGGCGTAGAGGTGGACGGCTTTGGGGAGCTTTGGCCAGTAATACTTTTCACGAATACGGGCCAGTGTTCGGCTGTAACCGAGGTGTCCCGACGTCGGGTCGTCGTGACATGCTTGAAAGATCTCCTCCCGAAGGTCGGTCGGGATTACCAGCAACCACGCAGTGTTGTTGTCGCCGAAGTTCTCTTTGTAGAGTACACCTTGTCGAATGGCGAAGGTCGGCAGTACTCGTGAGAAGACACGTGGCACGGTACTCCCGCCACCTTCCAGGGTGCTCGATTAATGCGCGCAGCTCAGGATCGTCCCGTTGACGTCGTGCCATGTCGTCGGTGTTCACTGCTCCTAGGAAGCACTCGTCGTCATTGTCGTCGCTGCAGCCGGAAGGGTTTCGACGGAGGCTCTGGACAGGCAGTCGGCGTCGCTGTGCTTGCGGCCTGACTTGTAGACCACTGTCATGTTGAACTCTTGTAGTCGGAGACTCCATCGAGCGAGGCGTCCTGACGGGTCCTTCAGGTTCGCAAGCCAGCAGAGCGAGTGGTGGTCCGTGACTACACGGAACGGGCTCCCGTACAAGTAAGGACGAAACTTCGTGATTGCCCAGACGACCGCAAGGCATTCTTTCTCAGTCGTGGAGTAATGTTTCTCCGCCTTGGACAGTGTCCGACTTCCGTAGGCGATAACTCGCTCGGCGCCCTCTTGCACTTGAACCAGTACCGCGCCCAGTCCAGCGTTACTTGCGTCCGTGTGAATTTCGGTTTCCGCATCTTGATCGAAATGTCCAAGAACAGGAGGAGTCTGGAGTCTTAGCTTCAGCTCGTCGAATGCCTGCTGCTGCTCCTCGGCCCATTTGAACTTCTCGGCGTCCTTCGTGAGTTTTGTGAGCGGTGCGGAAATCCTTGCGAAATCCCGAACGAAGCGTCGATAGTAGGCACAAAGTCCGAGGAATCTTCAGCACGGCCTTCTTGTCTGTCGGCGCTGGAAATGCCGCGACGGCGCGAGTCTTCTCGGGGTCTGGGCGGACGCCTTTGTTACTAACCACGTGGCCTAGGAACTTCAGTTCGTCATAGGCGAACCGGCACTTTGAACGGCTTGAGTGTGAGTACGGCGGTCTGAATGGCTTGAAGAACAGCTCGGAGTCGTCGCAGGTGCTCGTCGAAGTCACTTGAAAACACTACGACGTCGTCAAGGTAGACGAGACAGCTCTGCCACTTCAGCCCTGCCAGTACTGTGTCCATGACACGCTGGAATGTTGCCGGCGCCGTGCATAGGCCGAAAGGCATCACCTTGAACTCGTACAGGCCATCCGGCGTGACGAAAGCTGTCTTCTCTCGGTCCCGTTCGTCGAGTTCGATCTGCCAGTAGCCGCTCTTTAGGTCCATCGATGAGAAATATCGAGAGTGGCGCAGCCGGTCTAGAGTGTCGTCGATGCGGGGAAGTGGGTAGACGTCTTTCTTCGTCACCGCGTTCAGCTGCCGGTAGTCAACGCAGAACCTAAGCGTTCCGTCCTTCTTCCTAACCAGCACGACTGGAGAGGCCCACGGACTGCTTGAAGGCTGGATTATGTCGTCGTTCAGCATTTCTTCCACTTGCTGTTGAATGACCTCCCGTTCTTTTACGGAGACTCGGTACGGCGATCGGTGCACAGGGAGCACGTCGTCCCCGGTGACGATGCGATGCTTCGCAACGGTGGTTTGGCGCACCTTCGACGACGTCGCGAAGCAGTCGCTGTATTCGGCGAGGAGGTCACTCAGCTGCCGTCGTTTCGGGCCTGGAAGCTTGGGGTCAATGTCAAGCTGCGCTGGCGGCGTAGTGTCTTGCTGAGGTGGCGATGATTCTTCAGCAATCGCGGCGATTTCGACGGAGTTCCGAAGTTCCTCGACGTGGCCCACAGCGGCACCTTTTGTGAGGTGTTGCGTTTCTTTTCGGAAGTTTGTCACGAGGACCACGGTGCGCCCATCCTGAAGTTTAGTCACTCCTCTTGCGACGCCTATTCCTCTTCCTAGGAGCAATTGAAGGCTGCCTTCCAGAACAACTTCGCCGCAGGTAGCTGCATCGGTCACGACGGGCACGAAAACACTTGATCGCGGCGGCAGGTTTACGTGGTCGGCAGCGACTCGGACGGCGGTTGACGCTGTTTGGGGTTTCTCTGAAGGTGGAACAGGCGTCCGCAGCGTCAATCTGTTTTCACCAAGGTCGATGACGGTGACGTATTCACACAGAAAGTCCATGCCGAGAATGACGTCTCTGGCACAGTCTTGTAGAATGACGAATTTCACAGGGCACGTCTCACCGTGGATCTCGACGCGAGTGGTGCATCTCCCGACTGGGGTGATGTGATGTCCTCCGGCGGTTCGTATTCGAGGTCCATCCCACGGCGTTGTCCCTTTTTGAAGGCGGCGAGAGAGCCTCCCACTGAAGACTGAGTAGTCTGTCCCGGTGTCCACGAGTGCCGATGCGTCGAGGCCGTCGATAACAACGTTTAGGTTGTTGGACACCGTTGCAGGGGCGTCGATGCGCTGGGGGGCGTCGTGAGAGTGGGAGTGCTCCGGCGTTCTCGGAGGCTCTTTGCTTTCGTCGTTTTCGGCAACGTCACTTCCAGCCGTTGCCGCACTTAGTTTTCCCGGTGACGCAGGGGAGACAGGCTCTCCCGGCTGGGTCGAGGCGCTGGAGACGCTGAACGTCGTGGCGATGGGGAGCGGGCTTCACGGCGGAGAGACGACACTGGGGAGGGCGAGCGTCGAAGGTACTCCTCGATGTCGCGAGGGCGTTCGCCGTACCTCGGGCGTGGGTCGTTCGGGTGGAACCCACGCAGGCCCATTTGCCGGTAGGGACAACGGCGGTAGATATGGTCGGCCTCCCCGCAGTGGTAGCAGATAGGTCGTCGATCCGCTGTCCTCCACGCGTCGGTTTTCCTTGGCGCCGGCAGTTCTCGGCGGTCGTACTGACGTACTTCGTCGTTGCGTCGGGGGTACGCCTGCGTTGGTGGGTCTCGTCGTGGCGCCACCGGGTAACGTTGAGCAGTGGGCGGTGGTCGTCGGGCCACTGCGGCGTAGGTCAGCGTCGGCTCGTCGGCTGCGGCTACGGTGACAGGGGTATCCGGAAGGAGCGCTCGCTGAACCTCCTCTCGCACGACTTCGGTGAGTGAGAAAGAATACGGGCGATCTGCAGCAGGTAGCATCTTGCGGAGCTCTTCCCGGACAATATCCCGGACGAACTCCCGGAGGCTGTCGACACCGCTGGTATTCGAGTCCAGTAGGGAAGCTGCGACGGTTGGAGCAGTAGGCGCGCCGGCGAGTCGGTGGTAGTGGCTTGCTCGGGCCGTCAGTGCGCGCTCGATGTTGGTGGCTTCCCTCACAAAAGCATCGACGGTCGTCGGGGGATTACGAACCATAGCCTCCAAATATTTCTGCCTTGACGCCTCGCATGAGGATTCGAAGTTTCTTTTCCTCGGCGGCCTCCGGGTCGGCTCGGGCACTTAGACGCAGGACATCCATCAACAAAGCTGGTCAGGCTTTCGTTGGGGCCCTGCACCCTTGTTTGAAGCAGGTCCTCTGCTCTCTGGCGACGATGGTGGTTAATGAATGTCCGCTTAAGTTCGGCGACGCAGGACTCCCATGTAGTGAAGGAGGCTTCGTGGTTTTCAAACCAGTGCCTCGCAGTGCCTTCAAGCGAGAAGTAAAGGTTGTGGAGGCACTGCTCAGTCGTCCATCCGTTGTGGCGGGCTACACGTTCGTAGTGTCGCAGCCAGTCTTCGATGTCCTCGTAGACCTCCCCGTGGAAAGGCGTCGGAGTCCGGGGTGCGACGGGCAGGACGACGACGGGTGGGGTGGTCATGGTCGGGATCTTCTTCTTCCGGTTCTCGGGCAAGAGACCCAATTCGGGAGACTGACCTCTGGTACGACGGCTTCTTCGGGCTTCGGCTTCTTCGGCGAAGGGTAGCCCACGGTTTATCACACACAGTTTGCCCACTGTAGAATAAGCCTGTGGTAATCGCAAACCACGTGATCGAGGGCCTTGTGTGAATAAAAGTACATTGTAGAACTAAACTCATAATATATTATTCACACAATATAAATTATATTGATAACCAAATAATTTAAAAAGAGCGAAAGTTCCTCAAACAATTATTTAAACTCGTAAAAGCGCCCTCTCACCACGGATGGGGTAACTAACCACTTTTTATGTTTCGTTTTTATTGTTTTGCTTTTCAAAATGGCGGCCCCCATGGCATTTTGTTTACCGGCTTCTCGCGTCCGCTTGCGTTGCGTTTTCGCTTTGTTTATTGTGACGTGCGCACCACTGGACGACAATCACAGGTAATTTATTCACACAAGAGTTATTTCAAGCAGGCAACTGTTTATTTTCGCTCTACATAGTACAATTGATACGAAAACGTTACAAACAGCACATGCAATGATGCGGTTGTTGACGGGTATTAGCGAACAGACACGGTAGTACAAACAGTTTGAATGTTAGCCTTCAAGCTATGTGCATAAAAAATGATAAACCGAAGATCAATAAACATAGTCTAAACAGGTAGAGGTAAAGTCGCGGTAAAGGCATTTCAAGACAGCTATTCATAAACAATGCAAAAGAAAATGCACAGACGCTACATTGCTTTACATAACGAGTGCGATTACAAACCAGTTGCTTTAACAGTAACTACAGGCTAATGTGGTTAAGAATAAAGCTGTGTTTGGAGGTGCATTTGATCTGCCCGTCCTTCCCCCCCCCTAAGATGAATGTTCAACACACTGGGGGGCTATGTTCGACAAATGTTTCGTTTCTCCTAAAAAGAAACGGAAGTGATGGAAGTGACGATATTGCGTCCGATTGGTTAGAGGCTCAAATGACGAAAGTTCCCTCTTTCGTCATTTGAGCCTCTAACCAATCGGAAGCGATATCGTCACTTCCATCACTTCCGTTTCTTTTAGGAGAAACCAGACATTTGTCAAACATAGCCGCCCTGGTCAGTTTTCTATGAGATATGTTGGATCTAGCCAGTCAATTTCTTCAGCACAATGTTTAGAGGTTAGGTTAGATGACGGCGTGCCTTTACAACTCTCCGTCTCCTGATCTGCCTAACAGGGCTACTGGCCCTTCGATAGAAATATCACCTATCATCGACAAACCGTAAGCACCTAGAATGCCACTTTCTGACTGCAGCATCACCATCGAACATTGTCGTCCATGGAAGCGACCTCCTGGCTGAGCATTCTTCACTCGTCACCCTCGCCAGAAACCTCACCTAATCCTGTTATTGCTGATCACTGGTGATGTACCTTCAAACTCCGGCTCACGTCCCACCTGCCCCTGCTGTTCCCGGTCTGTGTTCGACAATGTCGCCACTCTCCAATGCGACGTTTGTGATTTGTGGTTCCACCAGAAATGCGAAGATGTATCTCTCGCTTTGTATAGACGCCTCTCCTCATTATCAACTGAGTGGCTCTGTGCGGCGTGTCAGCTCCCACCTCTGGCCGATGACCTCTTTCCATCCCCTAAGCAGCACGGAGCCCCTGCGTACCCCACCATCATCCCGAGCTCTACCAAGTAGTTCTCCGACCCGCCTCCGGCGAGCGACAACATCGGCAGCGTTCACCGTTCGCACGACTACTCCGCGTTTGGCATAGTTGTCGTGCGAAAAGTGCGCGATTGGAGTCTACAGACTCCAATCACGTTTGGTTTTCCAACGTTTGCTTCCTAACTTTAAAGCACTGAAGTAATCTTTCCCGAATACAATATTCGCTGTGTGCGAGACATGGCTGGACGCCTGTCTTCGGTGGGCAATTAATGGGCAATTAATCAACCTCACACAATTCTCTGTATTCCAGCAAGACTGTCCCTCAACTTGGGGCGAAGGCGTCCGTCCTCGCCATGCCAAAACACCTGCCCTGCCAACGTCTCGACCACCTCACCCCTCCGGGTCTAGAAGCCATCTTTGTCGAGGTCTTTTGCAAACATGGAAAGCTTCTTCTGGTGTCTACCTACTGCCCACCCTCCCTCCGTGAACAATCGTACGCCCTCCTCCAAGAGAGCCTACAGTGCATCGACCCCAGCAAGTTCTCTGCACTGTTCATCTGATCCACTCGATGACATGCTGTTAGACGTACTGGAAACTGCTGGCCTCACCCAACTTCGTGACGCCCCATCCTACATTTCTCAAAACAGCAACGCTACATTCCTCGACCTCGTCCGCACCAATAATCCCACCTTATCCTACCGCTGCACAGTCAAATCCAGCCTACCAGGCAGTGATCACAGTGCTCTCCTCACCAATATCCATTGCTCAGCCCCTAAGTGAGGTCATCAAGCCAAGAAGTTCCAGCAGTTCTAAAAAACCGATTCCCCTCATCTCAATCAGCTCATCCACCTCGCTCCCTGGTCCATCGTGTTTGATCACCCATCGGCTGACGAGGCCTACGACCTCTCGCTCGACATATCAGCAATTCAGCACAAATGTGTTCACCTTAAGGATCAACAGGAGGCAAGGCAGCCTTCCATGGATGACAAAGGAGATTGCAGCCTTAACCAGACGTAAACACTGGCTATTCAAAAAAGCGCAAAAACTCTAAATCCCACTCATCTTAACCAAGCCCACCAAGCACGTACCGAAGTCAAGCATCTCATCCATATCTCCCATAACGATTACCTACAGCAACTAGGAGCAAAAGCAACCTAGCCAGCCCACAACTCTTGGGACATGTTTTCACTATCAAAACAAAAAATTGTTCCATGCGCCGAGCATCTTCACACATCACGGCAGGCCCTATTTCAATCTTGACGACATAGCAGAGCTCTTCTCTTACCACTTTTCTCAGGCTGCAGCATTACTCGACCCTACCGCACCTAACCTTTGTCCCACCCAACCCACAACTCTGCCAGTCGAGGCCACACCAGCCAACCACACTCTCTTCCATAGTCATTCTTCAAAGTGAAACCTACGAAGCCCTTGCCCGTGTCAACTCCTCTCAACGCCCTGGACCAGACAGCCTCCACCCCGCAATGCTTAAATCCTGTGCTGGCCGTATCTCCCCCGTCCTCACTCGCCTCTTCAACGATTTTCTCTCCCACAGCTCTGTTCCTGAAATCCTGGAAAGTTGCATCAGTAACGCCTCTCAAAAAGGGACACGGTGCCCCCTCAAGTCTGACATCCACTCATAGCGACCAATCTCCATAACCTCCATCGTTTGCCAAACAATGGAGAGAGTCATTAACAAGCGACTCTTAGCCCACCTTGAGCTATCGAACTTCCTTAGCCCCCACCAATACGGTTTCCGCCCCAGCAGGAGCTGCGAATCGGCCCTTGCAGCTTTCACCCATGCACTCAGCACCAGCCTCGACAACCGAACTCCGTGCGAGATCGTCCAGTTAGACTTCAGAAAGGCTTTTAACAGCGCAGACCACAGCTTGCTCCTATCCAAACTCCAACAGATGGGAATCTCCGGTATGAGGAATTAAAAATTTACTTTTTCACAGCACTACCTTATTCTGCAAGGGCTCTTTTCGTGATTTAGCACAAACTGGAAACACTACTAACAGGTAGGGTGTTCACTGAGCTAGGTTATGTGTGCCATTGCGTGTCAAAGGGGCTTTGAGAAAACTAATTAAAGAACACTTTGTCCAAGCTCAAGAGAGAAAGAGTCTTGTTCTTGACCACTGGCTAACACAACATGATGGCAGCAACTGGTTATTGTTGTTTTCTTCCGGTGACTTCAGAACGAGGTCTACTGGCACGACAACCAGCTGTGGTTGTCGTGCTGATGGGAACAGTTCCAGTATTCAGGAGCTTGAAGTTCCAATTGCCAGAACTGCTCCACAGCTTGCATGCCAAATGCTGAGACCACTCGTACAAAGCAGGACTTGATCTAAGTCGTCCTCACAGTTTGCAACCTGGTTCGCAGGTTGCAACTGCATAAGGTTTTCCTTCTCAGGTGTCTCATAGATGCCGGAAATTACTATGTGTCAGCGGTATCCCAGAAACTCCCTTTCTGACTAATGACTTGAAAGGCGTTTTCAAGACAGCCCTGACTGAGACAGATGGTGATGAGGAAGAGAGCCCTCCCAGCCACTGTTTTTTCCCAGATATGCAAAACTGCCGCTACTGCACTTACCCAACCATTTACGCAGTTTGTCATATGACGAGTTGCAGATTATTGTCAAGTGATCACTTGTGGCTGCGACATTCATAATTGCATAAGAGATCATAGGATAGATGCCAGAACCCTCATGAGGAATGTTATGCCGCAATGTCAATTTCAGTGGCCACACTACAGCTACACTCTGTTTCAGCCTAATTTTACAAAGAAAAAACGCTGCCGCCCTTTGGAGCTAATCAGAGCAACGAAGCGTAGGTTTGTGAGAGCTCTCCGTAGGAGGCGTATACTCCCACAATATGTTGTCACGTCCCTCAGCCAAATGTTCCGGTTGGCTCGCTGGTGCCGTAGCTTTGGTAACGCCCTGTAAGCTGCAGAAGGATGAGTCGACCTAGTTCCAGTAACAGTTCACCTCATGTACGAATATGACCAGAAAATGCTCATGCCACCCAAGGATGAAGGTCGACAAATTTCCCAGCATACGGTCTCCGATTTTCTTCTTGTGGCCCAGATGATGAGCTGCCTCTTGAGTTTTCTCACTTTATCCCCCTGGTTACTGATGGTCCTTGTCTCGGGTGTCCGGCCCTTGCAGCTTGCCTCCACACGTCTGTCGCCCTCGCGGTATTCTCTTTACTTCTCCGAGGAACCATCGTACTGGAACAAGAAAGTAACAGCATACAGTGAATGGACGAAATGAGACACACCTTATACTTCTAAATTAGAGAAGTACTGTGGGTCTTACTGCATGACGTGCCAAGCGGAGATAAATTATGTCTGGAGCTTGACGTGAAGCAGAAAAGTGAGGAGTTGAGGGGAAGCTCGACGCATGCTGAACGACAGGTGCCAGATGCTGCCATACCCACAGGGTATCCTGAGAGAGAGAGAGAAGACAGGTGTGAGTTCAGGAAACTGGCATGTTTGTGCAACGCGCTTTTTTCGAGGTGCTTTCCCGTTAATTTCGCTGAGTACATCCAGGGGCGGATATAGGGGGGGGGGGGTCGGATGCCTGGCCCCCTCTTGGTTCACCATGTGTAAAATTTAGGGCGTAAAATGAAGGAGAGGGGAGGGTTCCTGTAACATATGGTACGCGGCCAACACTTGCCCCCCCCCCTCAGGAAATTCCTGCATCCGCCGCTGGGTACATCCATCTGACTAGTCAATTCAGAATTATGTTCAATGTACCCAGTCAACTTGCTTAGCCTGTTTGCAAATATATAACAGCTGGTAAATTCACTTTTTATAATGTTGCGTTTTTTTATGCTTATACTTTGATGCCAACTTTTCTTTTATGATTTTACAGATTAGCAAACCCCAGGTTCGGTCCTGATTAGCGTCATTTGCCACGATATTTTATAATTTTTCCAGTAAAGTGGTGTGAAACCTTCGATGCGTGGAGGTTGCGAAATCATTAAGCGTGAACAAGCAATTCATTACGTTCGACCGTTTTACAAGTCACGTCCGACGTACAGTGTACACACGCCTAAGAAATTAACCGGGTCACATACACTGCGTTGGAGAAAAGACGATCGTGCCATGCCTGACGCGAAGGACAGCATGAGCACTTTAAGAAATGTTTGCACCTCACCAGCAACGAACTTGAAGCGAAATCCCGGAATCTCGAACGGCGAAGTGAGTCCCCGACTTTTTGGCTTCTTGCCTGAGCAGGCCCATTTAGAACACATTCATAGCGTGATTCGGTAACTCACGTGACATTAAAACGCCAAGCGAGGATCCAACCGAAAGGGAAATATACTTGGAAAGAGAAATTCGCAGAACAGCAACACCGACAACACCGACAACGCGACCGGCGACGTTTAAAGACATGGCTTCGGTTAGGGCAATGAACTTCTAAAGCTAACGGTCACTGCTCGATTTTTCCTTTCCATGTTGGTTTATCATTATAACCTAGCTTATTATGTTTTCTAAAAATATTAACATTAACGCACTCAATTTAGTTTATTGCGATTCTTTTAAACCCTGCTGTTTTTTGTTTGTTTTTGTTTTACACCTTCAGTTGTCGCCATCCGGCTTGAGGAGCGCTGTGTATGCGCGATTATCGGAAGTGGCCTTGAGTGGGACCACTGGTTATGATTTCACTGTGGGGTAGCCTTCCGGGGCTGAGCACGCCGCTTGGCCGGGATGTCTTCGGAGGGGTACGCTTAACGGGCATAGAATACAATACCCCGCACCTCCACCAAAATGTCACGAATGACAAATGATGAGGCGAAGAATAACTAAAGGAACTAAACGTTTAATGAGAGCGAACTTGTGCCCAAAAATAAAAAAGGAAACAGAAGATAACAGCAGAGCGTCGCGGGCGTCGAAATCGGCGAAAGAGCAGAGTCGAACGCTGGGGCGAAACTGACTTTGGCTCGCTACGCGAAGCCCCTTATGTAGTACATGCGTGAGCTTCTGGAATAATCGGCGCAGAAAGTTTGACACGTAGAACGTTTGTACCTCGGACAAGCACCAGGACTCTCGAATTTGCCAGAACATTAAAATGCAGGGATAAACAAAAGCCACCTTGCTCCTAGGAATCGAACCCTGGCTTTTCGCGTGGGAGTCAGGTACGATAACCATTAGGCCACGCGCGCGCTGCCTACTTAGCCATCTGCGCGCGCGGCAATATATTATAGACTTGATTGACGTAATGTTCAAGTAACAAACTAATTTTATAAATTTTCCTTTAAAGCAACCCCGAAAAGAAACGATACATTAAACAGTCTGGTTTGGACACCCCTGCAAAAAATGAATTTTACGCGAAAAATTTCTTTTATAGCAATTTTGACGGCGAGAGATTTATTTGAAAATCTGCGTGCGAAGTCCATGACTTCACGGGTCATTCCGGAATGACTATCTTGGTCATGGAGGCGAAGCCGATCTACCTCTTCTCCACGCGCCCGAAATGCCGAGAGAGGGAACAATTGGAAAGGAGGTGACTGCCGACTGAATCGCGTCTCGCGCCGTCAATATAGCTCTAAATTTTTTTTTCACTTAATATTAATTTTTTAACACGCGTGTCCCAACCACATTGTAAAAGAAACAAACATTTTGTTTCTTTTCAGAGGCCCTTTAATAAATAGGACACGATAAAAACGGAATTCGATTGGTTTCGGGAAAATCCCCATTCCTCCTCGATTACGGGCCTGAGAAAGAGCCCCCCCCCCCCCCCCCCGTTTTTCGCTCCCCAATTTTTGAAAGACAAGTAAGACCAGAAAAAGAAAAAAAAAACTATCCATATCCCGGTAAATACGAATGGCAGCTAGCAGAAGGATTTTACTGCAAAGGTCAATATCGTGCAGAAATATCTAAAGCACGACTCAGCAATTTATGCACTATGTGCTTCTCTTCCAGCAGGAATCACTTGGAGCCTCCGGTTCGGATGACGCTGCCAATTAAATAGCGCTAATTCGAAGAATCATACAACTTAATTCATAGGTGACAGCAACGCGTTCGCATCTGCTGCGCATACGCAGACGAGGGGTCAACGACCGATATGGTATTGTCGTCATATGTGAGGTGACGACATTCGTGTTATAGTAAATCATTTTAGGCGTTCTAAAAACGATCTTCTGTCACATTTAGCGTCTGAAACATATCAGTTTGGAGGAAAAAGACGATTTTCTCCACCTGATATACTCAATGCGGAGAGGACGACATTGTTATCCCTTTTCCTTTTACGTGCGTTCTCGGTTTGACATTCTTGGACGCGCAAGTGAGCTGGCAGGCGAAGGTTGCTTTCGCCGGATAGCACGAGGCGCGGCGCTTATCTGCAGCGCGACTCGCCCTTCCTTTTCCACTTTCCCTCAGGGTTACCTTTCCATGTGAGCTGAGCACCTGGCGGCGTTTTTAGGAGGAGCGTTCCGCCGCTCGAGCCACCGATAGCGTGTTGGTCGGAAGAAGAAAACGAAGGCCCCCGCGGAAGACACGTTCGCATGTCGCTGATGTAGCCATTCAGTTCCAGCCGGTGCTACCAGGTAGCGCGGCGATGTAATCCGGTCTAGAGTAACAGTATAGGCTCTGCTTGCAGAGCCCATACGCCCCTGCGCGCCGTTTTACTTTGGGGGGACCTGTACTGTTTCATGCAGTTGATCAAGCGATATTTGATCTGTTCCTATTGGGCACCAGGGAAAGGCATGAATACCTCCAGGTGCTGGATGATGTGGTCAGGGGCGGGAGAACAAACGCTGGAACTGGAAAGTGAGGAAAACTGGGAAGCGAATAGTTGGGTAATGTCTTTGGGCGACTTGATGGGGTGGTTGTCAACGGAAAAACAGGGTTGCTGCCGACTGGACTGAAGTCCATTGAAGAACGCCCAGAATAGGTTTGGGTCTTTTTTCGCATTAACAGAGATGGTGTGGACGTAGTCCTCGTGGGCCCGGTAGATGGCGGCCTTGAGTGAATGCTGCAAATCTTTGGCTTTTTGGAGGCTTTGTGTTACAGTTTGGGCGAGCAGTACGCTTGAAGAGATCACGTTTGCGCCTGGCCATTTTTCTGATTTCAGGAGTAATCCATGGGGACCTCTTTCTTCGTGAACAGCAGAGACTTACTTAGCACACATTCCTTCTGGATAGCATCCACAAAGTCGCACCACAGTTCGTAATTATCAGAACAATCCTCACCCACCGTAAGAGACCGGGAGGCAATTGTTTTGTTTGTTATTTTGTTTCCAAGATATTCCTCTCTAGTGTAGTCCGTAATCAAGTTTTCAATACCAAAGCCTGCTAACAAGTCAAGATAGTCACGGACGCCACTTTTTGAAGCATTTCTCACGTCTATATTAAAGTCACCGGCTGATAATAAAGCTTTCCACACATTTAAATTACTTAGCATATCCGATAACTCAAAAATGAATGATCCCACATTTAAATCAGGAGGCCGATAAACAGCACAAACTGTAAATGAAACCGTCGGATTACTTACTTCAACCACTAACACCTCTGCCTGTGCAATGATTATATTAAGTTGATTGGCTAAATAGTTATAATTTATGAACATTACGATACCTCCACCTTTACGGCCTTGTCTACAAGCTTGATATCGATGAAAGCCCTCTAAAGTGAACATCTCACAAGTTTGTTCATCAACATTTACCTCTGTAAGAATTATCACGCTAAGCTCAGCCAATCTATCTGCAAGATAAATGTTTAATTCATCCCAGTGCTTCCTCAAGCTCCGAATGTTAACATGCAACAAGTTTAGACCAATAGCACTGTTTTTATCCTGAAGAGCGGACTGTACGAACGCGTCCCACTCTTGAAAAGACTGATACGTCCCTGCCATTCATCTTATGTTGTTAAGGTCATTCTCGTCCTCGATTCGTATGACAGGACTGGTTTCTTTTCTTTAACAAATATCTTTCCGTTGCGCGCCCAAACAAATTGGTAGTTCTTTTCCCTGGCCTTAGTCTTTGTGCCCCAGAAGAGGTTTATCAGCGTCTTTGTCAAGTTTTCATTTACATATATCTCTTCCTCTTTCGAGGAAAAAAGTTTCTTGATCCACTTGTCCGTGCTGCATCTCTGGGTGAATCTGACTAAAATGGGAGCGATTCTCCCCTCTCTGGCTCTGAGTCTCTGTTCCGTTTCGATGGTTTGACTTGTTGGAGGTGGGAAGTCAAGTCTCCTGCCTAGGTCAGTCACAACCTCTACCAAGTTTTCGTTTTCACTTCCTCTGACCCCATGTATCTCAATGTTTTTACGCCTTGAGTTCTGCTCTGCGTTGTCAATAGCAGCCTTGAGGCTCAGGATTTGGTTGTTCCTTTCAAGAATTAGTGCCTCCAGATGGTTCGTTTTCTTATTTAGCTCCTCGATGAGCTTTGCCTGGCTTTTAAGAGTTCGCAAGTATCTCCCGATACTGCGCTGATAGCTGGTTGACCGTTGTTTCCACTCCCTCAACCTTTTTCTCATTTTCATTTAGTTTTGTGATAATGCTGGCATACTTCGGTCCATGCGCTTCTAGGGTTTTCTGAATTTTTTTATCCTATTGAGCACTGTCAACAGAGTTGAGTTCATTTCAGAAATTTTTACCGTCAAAATGTCGAGACCAAGTCCACACGAACTATCAGTCGCTTCTTTACTTGGCCCGGAAACATCGTCGTTCGACCTAACCGACTGCCTTTGACGGTGGAGTTGACAAGTGTTGCAATTCCAAGTGTTCAAATCTACCGGTGACATATCTTTCAATGTTTTTTTTCTAACGCCGGAACACTTGCCGACGTGATACTGGTTTGAACATTCCGCACATTTTAAATGAAGACAGTCAGGTGACACGGCGTTAAGGCAAGCTAGGCAATCGCTTTCCGACGACATGCTAAATACAGGGCAGTCCAGCGGAATGTTAAAGAACCTACAGTAAGGAAACAATGTCGGAACCTTACCTAAAAGAGCAAGGCAACAGCGTGGCACACTGCAGTTCTCATTCCGCTAGACTGCAGCCTGCCGAACCGCCGCAGGCACTCTTGTAGCCCCTCCTGGTGACGTAGTTAGTAGTGACCATAAGATCGAGAAATGACGGTCCACGGTCTTGTACTTGATAGCGGGCAGAGCAGCACACCTGCTAGAGGCCAGCAGGACGGATGACGTCTAAAAGGACATCATCCATGTTGTCGCTGGGAGAGGGCTCCTTGTGGCCTCACCATTCAATGTGAGTTAGTCTCTAAGCAGGAACACGTCCCTGGGGGTCTCAAATCTCACACGGGAGAGCAAGGCGTCCAGGAGGGTGTATAAGACCTCGCGGCGATTGGGTGGGCAGTACAGTACACTCGGGCGAGAAGGATCGGTCCTCGCAGGAAGGAATACCTCAACGAAGACCGCCTCGAGACCTGGGGACTAAACGTCGTCCCTGCCGTTCACAGAGATGCTGAATGGCATGGCGATAAGGACGCGCCTCCACATTTGCGGCTTCGGTCCTTCAAGAAAACTGCTTAAGACGAGTCGAAAAACTCAGTCCTGAACGCCGGCGTGAAGCCAGGTTTCGGACAGGAAGATGACATGAGCGGGAAAGTAGCAGAAGAAGGTGGCTCGAATTGATTAGGTTGAACACCCCGACACGCTTTCATAGCTGCCATGACGCTGCGCGGGCTGGTAGCTACGAACCGGAGGTGAGAATACCTCTAGTGCTTTGCGGCTGCTGCCAAACACCGGTCACCAATTGCGATCTTCACCCGCACACGAATGAGGCCGTGCAGCGCCGTAGTTTCGCAGTAGCCAATCAGGGTAAGGCGGTCCACCATCCGAGCAAACCTTGCGCTGGAGCGTGGTGGGGAGGGGGAGGGAGGCGGCGGTCAGCTTGTCGCTTCGCGGTAGCCCTACAAAGAAACGAACAGAGGGAGGCTTACGACGCAGTTTCTTTTGCTTTGTTATTGTAGGAACCTCTGGTAGTCGTCGATGGTTACATTCCAGCAAACTTTTATTTCGCACTATCTACAAGCTGCAAGCGATGCGATCTGTCCTGGCGTTCCCTTCCGTTCCAAGCACGAGCCCCTTGCCACGCGCGCCCCGGCCACGCGCTCCCCGGCCGCCAGCTCCTTGTCGCGCGCTCTTTTTCAAGACGTCTCTGGCCGATTTCCTCCTCGTCTCGATCTCCTCGTGCCAGTGATATGGCTTATTACGAACCGCTTAAACGTTCCAACACACTCCCCACCGAATGGATGGGAGTCCATTCTAAACTTCCATTGACTCCAACGGATACACAAGCTGCACTGGCCTTCGCAAAATGGTGCCGCGATGCACTCGGATCTTACACGACCGGATCCGAGAATCTCGGCCGTGGAACACTCTTTCTACTCGCCCGAGCTTCCATAGCAGGCGGGGAAGCGGCTCTTTTAACAGAACAATTTGACCCTCCCTGATGGGCGCAGACTGCCTGTTCTGAGTGGCGTACGCTGATCGGAGTTCTCGAAGATACTCTTCCCTCCATGTTCCCCAAAATCGGTTAAGCAGTTGTTTTCGCTGCCGCCAGAGCACGCGAAGCTCCTCTGGTGTGGAAGCGAGCGTGTCCCCACCCGTCGGCGGAAGTGTCGTCAGCCGCCTCCCAACTAGGAAACTGGCCGGCGTGAGCGGGGTCCCCTCTCCGACCCCGTCGTGCACAAATGTTAATGGCCGCGAATTCAACACGGCCTCTACCTCAATCAGAACGGTGGTCAATTCCTCTGTGTCCAGACAGTTCCTTCCGATAACCTTTCTTAAAGACACCTACCGAGCGCACAAGCCTCTCATAAAATCCTCCCCACCATGGGGCTCTCTCGACAATAAACCTCCACTGGATACCCGCGTTCGCAAAGTGGCTGACCACGTCTGGGTGGCGCAACGTCTTCCAAAGTTCCGAGAGTTCCTTCGACGCTAGTTTGAAGGTCAACACATTGTCGGAATAAATTACGCGGCACAGCCCTCGGCGCGACACAAATCGACGGAAGTCAAAGAGAAAGCTCCGGTTCGACAGGTCTGGAACCAACTCCAGGTGCACAGCCCGTGTGACAGCGCACGTGAACAGCACCACGTAGGACTTGCATGTGACGTCCTTGCCCTTGACGTAGAGGGGGCCCGCAAAGTCCATGCCGACTATCTCGAAAGGGTCCGCTCGTGTTGTCCGGGCATCCGGCAAGGGTCCCTGGGGACACTCGCGGGGGTCGCGCTAAAGCTCTGACAGGTCACACAGGCACGCACCACTTTCTTCACCAGCTCTCGGCCCCGCAGAATCCAATACTGGTTACGGAGCTGCACAAGAGTATCTCTGACTCCCGCGTGCAGCAGCTGTCGGTGCGCGTCGATTGCCAGCAAAGTTGAATATCGATGCTGCTTGGGCAGGACGATCGGGTTTCGTTCGTCATACGTCATGTTGACGGACTGGAGGCGACTTCGAATGTGAAGTACTCCCCGCTGATCGATGAAAGTGGCGAAGTCTTGGAGGGGAGAACCAGCTGGGGTTTTCGTAGCGTTGGTCGCGCAGCGAAGCTCGGTAGCGAACGCCGAGCGCTGCGCCTCCTTTATCCAGTGAGTTTGCGCTGCCTAGATCTCCTCGGCTGTCAGTGGTCCCGTTCGTCTTTCAGTTGACCTGACGTTGTGGAGAAATCGAAAAAATTAAGCCGCTGTTCCGTTGATCCTTGAGGCAGAGCTGAATTGCGAGATATCGATCAACTCTGGAATGGGCGTTACTGTGACTTCGAACACTTCTGCTCTCGATCTTTCTCCTCGAGGGCTTCTCGAGGGAGTTCTCCGCACACTTCGTTGGGCCATTCTGTCGCTGGCAGTGGCAACCAACTCGGCCCCGACCACCACAGTGAACTGGGGACCAACTGGGATGCGGTTAGACCTCGTGTCATGAGGTCAGCGGGATTTTCTTTTCCCGGGCAGTGGTGCCACGCCGCAACTTCCCCCCCTCCGCTCGTCGCCCGCTGCGACCCCCCCCCCCACCGGCCCGTCGCGACACCCCCGGAGTGCTGCACCCGGGGCGGTCCGCCCCCGCCCCCCCCCCTGTGACGCCACTGACAAAGAGCATCTCCCTTTACACCTATGTGTGTTGCTTGGAAATGAGGCACTACTCCCACACACCCAGGTTTTTAAGTTTTTAGAAAGTATTGATCGTTCACGCCAATTGTAGCCATTTATAATGTAAGGTCCTGCTCATATGTTATACATTCTTCATGTTCATAACTTTATAAATTACCAGCTACTAAAGCTCTTTGTCCCCCTGAATCCTCTTATGAAATAGTTTACTTTCTTGGGGAATCATAGCCTTAGTTGCTTTTGCGCAATAAAACCTCAGTAGTCTTCTTCCAACAAAACAAGGACTAATAAAAACCGTTTCCGACATATCCTGAACTCAAATTCCTTTCCGTGCAGGTATCTAGGTGCCCACGTTTCTTGCACGTTTCTTCCACATCACGGGGCACACTGTAACGTACGGATCATCCTTTATTCGGTCAGAAATCATGTCACACTGAAAAACGAATTCAACGAAACGCACTATGGAAGACTTTCTGCCGCCTTCGCCTGAACGACTGAATAACGGAGATGTCACGCTGCCGGGAACATAGCGTGACGTCTTAGAAAGAGTGGAGAGGCCTTAAAATTCTAGGTGGTGGTGTTCTGAGTGAGTCGGCAAGGCCGTGATGGCTCCTTATCTGCTACACTTGGTATCTCGAACATTCAAATCGAACATCGCATCATTTGTGGTAAGCTTAAACACGAGTCTTATAGAAGTACATAGACGCCTTCCTTTCGGCCATGCAAGTGGCAATATGTGCTGGTAGGTTATTCCAATAAATTATTGTTTGTGGTATGACTGATTACACATGAAGAGATAAATGGTTTGTGATGCGTTTAGCTCTATATGAGTCATTGTGACGTGAACAAATATAACGTGAGAAGCCTTAAAAGAAGTGTTATATGAGCAAGTCTGCTGCGACATGATAAGTCTTGCAACTGGGCACTATTTGTTATATCTGTGACACTGCAAGGCAATCACTTATTCGAAAGCAAAGAAAAATCAATAGCAATATTTCGCAGGGATTCAGTGTTTTTTATTAATATTATTATATGAGTTTGTTGGGATCCAATATGGCAGTTGGAATCACTTAACTCAATTCCGCGCTTTGCCTGGTAGGTTTCATCCGGGTAGCCGAAAAAAGGTCACCATTAGTACAGGTCTGATATAATTTGTGAACTTTTGTCCGCTGAGCATTTGGTGAAATTTTGTCCAGTGAGCTTGTACCCCGTTATCGAGAAAAGCGGCAGAACAACAACGTATCAAACACAACAGGAGCTTTATTTCCGAATCAAGCCTCTTGAAACCGAGGGCCGTCCGTTTTCATCGGCATCTACAACCGTCAACCCCTGAACTTGACAGGTGAAGATGTCCCATCGTATCGTGCCCAACAACCAACCGCTCCCTCCCTCCACCAAAAAACAAAAATAAAACAAACGAAAACAGCAAGATTAGTTTAGAAAGACCCGAAAATTTAATACGAAAGAGAAACACCTATTTCCCCAGTAAGAAAGAACTACGCAAATAGAGACGTTTATTCCGCGTCCGTTGACAGTACACCATGCGCTTATTTACGTCAGCGATGTAACGAATAGAAATCACCAATTTCTTAGAGGAGCGGTGCACCGACTTTCGGAAAATTAACGGCAAATCTAGTTTTTGTCAGCTATAGAACGAAGAACAGAAACTATTTCATTTCTTGCGCGCGCTAGTTTTTACTAAAGAAAAATGAAACAAATCGAAATTCAGAGTAGCTCTCAAGTCTCACGCCACCTTTCGAGTGACGTCACTGGGAGTACCACCTGGTGTTCCGTTGGGTTTTTGTTTTCCGGGCCCCCAGAGCTCCTTCCGCGATAGACCATTTTATAAAAGTGGGCGCAATCTAGCAACTTCTGCGCCGATGCTCCGAGTCCGCCATTGTTGCGGTGGGTACGCTCCACAGCATGTATTGGACACGAGCGCTGCATACCTGTTCGGCGAGGGCTCGAATCCAAACGTACGCTTCGTGTCCAAACAATGGCGACTGTCAATGTTGCTCGACGGACTTTTGAAAAGGGTGTACTTTTCAACGATTATCATCGTGCCTATGGTTCCGGAGAGTGATCGAGACAAACGACAGCTCGGCACGGGGCTGATGGCGAGTATTGCAGCGAGGGTGTACCGCTTTGTGTTCACTTCCGTGTACTCCCAATGATAGGACACTGGTTTCCATAACGGCCGCACGCGGCTGCGAAAAGGCAAATAATGCGTTTTTTTCCTTTGAAATTAAGCAGAAGAATTGCAGTATTTCAGGACAAGGTGGAGTGTTTCCTCCCACTTGTGCCCAGATAAATATGAACAAAAATACTGGCTGCGCATATTTGCAACGCTGTAGTCGTTGCACCGCCCCTTTGAACGGTTTGAGTTCCTAATAATTGCCAGCTTTTTTTTCCCGAATAGTACGATTTACGCTTCATTTAGTGTTGTAGGTTATCGTGGGACAAACTGCAACTTCATAATGGGTGCGTCATTTCCCACCGTGACGACAGAATCCAGGCAGGGAATTTCTTGGCCTTCTTCAGGAAGGACTCTGTACTTCTGCAAAAGGCAGGTGGTGTACAGGAACAGCTGGACCGAAGAAAGCGCTTCCCCTGGACACATTCTTTTGCCTGTGTAAAAGCGAAAATTACAAGTAAGCCACACACATGTCCCAGAATAAATTGCCAACGTACCTACGTGAGCCGTTGTCTGAACTATACTCCGTTGCAGGTTAAAAAAGCAGGTCAATCTTCTCCCACAAAGCCACCTACTCCTTTCACTTGAATAGAGCGAATGCTGAAGAGGGAGTGAAAGACCAAGTCTAATCCCCTCAGGTGGAGCGTTCGCTCTGTTAAAGCGGATAGAGTGTGGAAGGCTTTCCGGGAGGAGCTTAGCCGGCGTTTCTCATCCTGCAAATAAGAATATAGTCAATTTGACTTTTTTTTTTAACGTGACGTGACTGCAGTTGTACATTATACATTTTGTTACGTGTTAGAGACTCCAAAAGAATTTCTAGCGAATCTCTATTATTTCTGTTATTATCTTACAAAATTGCAAACCTGCAACCCAGAGGAAGTTTTCTCCTAATTCGGATTGTCATTGCGAATGAACGTTCTGGCATTATATCAGTGTGCAGGTATGACTGGAAGTTGCCTGGTAAAGCAGACAGCTTCCATTTGAGGGGTATTGAGGTTAGCAATTCGAGACCGTTTTCGGAATAGGGTTTATTAAGCTACACAAAACAAAAATATTTTCAAAATGCCCAGCCTTTGTGCTTTTCGGTATGCTATTATCTCTAATGTTCAAACGGCTATTGAGAAAACGGCAAATGTCTTTTTCTCATCGCAAATGCAAGGTTACGTCAAAGCCAACACAAAAATGTTCCCGCTTTCTCGGGTGCGGTAACATTACAAGTTGCATAAGTTGCAAGTCGAGCAGACCAACTCAAGTGGTCGGGCGTCCTTCCTCGTCCGCATTGGTCTCTGCGCGTTGTTTCCCGATCGTTGCGGAAGGCCACACTGCTCCGTGTTCCCTTATAACTGCACTAATAGTTCGGAGTCACTCAAGTTCTTTAGTAGTGCTTTGAGTGCAGTCTTCGTCCATCTCCTTCCTATTGGCCTTAAAAGGTCCTCGAGGTTGTTGCGGGGAGAAAAGAGGGGGGGGGGGGGGGCGTGGCGGGCGAATGTTATGAGCCAGGGGTACATCCACAGTCACGGCAATGAATCCCCAGATGACCGGAGATTTGTTTAGCTACATTATCTTGATGTTCCCTTAATCAATCATTAGTGCACTGTCCGGTCTGTCCGATGCACAACCTGTCACACGACAGAAGAATAGAACACACGACGCATTCTCGACAGGTAACTAAAGGCTGTCGGTGCTTTTTTGTGCAATGTTTCCTCTCTTCCCCGACCGTGTTCACCTTTTCCGCACATGGGAGTCAAGCGCTCTGAAGCAGAAAAAACGACTTTAACTTCTGCTCTGTTTCCTACCATCTTTAAAGTGTTGGAACATTTGTCCAAGTACGGAATGACAGACACTTCCTTGTTACGGGATCTTGGGCATTCGTCATTTGTTGGACGAAGTTATCATCTTGTGTGGGTGGCCGGGATTCGCAAGTCTGTCCACTTGTTTTAAAAAGCGCTTTGAAATGTGGTGGTGACACGATTTTTAAAGGGCGGAATTAAAGCATAATTTCACAATTCCTCTGTTCACAATCCTTGAATGTGCAGAGCCGAAGGAGAGAATGGGCTTGTTACTTCTGGGCTCAAAGGTCCAGCATACATGCCTAGCTGACAACTACAATCCTAGGTCTAAAAACCCAATGAAATTGTTGACTGCCAATCCGTGCGTCAGTTGCAAGGGTGCAAAACAGTTTAAAAATGCCGAAGTGCAACTGAATTCGGGTCCAAATTCTGGTTGCTCGCAGTCTACGAATACTAAATAATGGTCTACAAATCTAAAAGCTTTTGCTACTTTGGTGCCCTGTAGACGATCCACAATTAGCCTGTCAACATTGGCTAAAAAGATGTCACTTGTGATCAGGGCGGTGCAGAAGACAATGCATACCCCTTGTTTTTAGATAAAAATGTCGTTGTCTCACTTCGTAAAAGTCAAGCCAAGATACATGTGGAGTACTTGTAAAAAGCTTAATGTGGGGATTCCACTTTCGTTTTGAAACGCTACCATTCACCTCTTTTCGATAGAGTTATTAACGTTTCGCATTATTTCGATATGTGCTATAGAATAGTACAACTATTTTACGTCGACGGAAAATAATGAAAGGCCCCTATCTGGATTTTTATTCAAAATTTTCTGACATCTTCCTAGTTCCTGACCTTTAACGGCTAATCGTTCCGTAAGTTTTTTTTGTTGTAAAAACTGCAGGAGAGACTTTGCTAAGTTTCATTTTCAGACACTATTACCGTAATGGGCACTCGATTTAATGGGTTTTGTGCCGAAAATAACATATATGAACACAGACTCCTTTTTGTATCTATCGCTCACGATAGCTGTTCCAGACGGAAGGTCTTGCATAGCCCTTTAACTCCATTTTTAACCTTGACTAATGATACGTTGTCACACATTCGAAAAACAGAAAGAATATCTATCATGCTTTCGACATGTAGGTCTATCAAGGCTTTGCAACAAATCTGCCTTCCTTGTATGCTGGCAACAGTGCAGGTGCAAACTCTCAGGTACTGTACTGTGTGTTTTAGGGGAAGTGTGGAGGCTGTACATTTAGACTGGGCTAAGATATCGACATTCCCGGAGGTGCATTGTCTGAACTGGTCTTCGTAAGCCCGGCTTGGTACTCGCCTCACCATGGCTCCGGTGCTAACTATTTTGGCTTTAAAGGGATACTTCAACGAAATTGGAAATATATCCGTCGTGTTCAGAAATAGGTTGAATATGATCCATAAAATCCGTAAATGACAATCGCACGTTTGTAGTTTGAGCCTGATGGCTGTATTTTTGTTATGAACGGCCCACTCTGACAAGCTCTCCGAGCGGAAGCCAGCGGGAAGAACGTGACATCCGCTGCAATCGTGCCGTAGATTGTCTCTTGTCGAGCAAAGCTGCGGCGAGGCTGACGTCGAGAGCATGTCCAAGCCGTTCCAGCGACCGAAGAACGCCAGTGATCGGGCCACCGCATTTAACCCCAAAGCTGCTTTTGCACGAATATTCAGTGACGGCTTAATCTTCCACTATCTTGTAGAGGAACAATAGCTACGTGTGGGACACACAAAATAGAGTCTCGGGGAGAAAGGAGTTCCTCCTTCCCGTCTTCTCTTGTGGTGGCCGGAGACGAGACAATTATCGTCACTACCTGTCAAGTTTCCTAAATGTGCATTACACACGAGGCGGTAGCGACATCCACCAGGCTCTCTTTTCTAATTGCTTAATTCGTTTTGAACCTTTTCGCGTCTTTTTAAACAAGAAATTGGTGTGTCTGATGTGATAGTGCTCCCTTGAACACGAATAGGCCAAGAAATAAGCGCCGAAATTTCGTTGTTGTATTCCTTTAGGGAACTTAGGTATTCTTCATAAATGTTTAAACTGTCATGTTGAATGTAAAGTTCCAGAACCTCATCTCTGCCGCCAAGCAGGAAGAATCGGCACAAAAGGAGTGAAGTAAATAGAGAAAAAGAATACCTTCTTGTGCCAACCCCCCCCCCCCTCCCAGAACCCTGGAAAATCGGGCACCCCCCCCCCAGTCCCCACCCCTCCCCCCTTATTTTTATTCCTGGGGAAACCCTTGCACCAAACATTGGCAAGACTTCGGGTGGCAGAACTTTTCGGCGTGTGCAGAGCCCTTGCATACGTGCTCTGCACAACGTGGAAGCGATGAGCATGATAATACGAGACTGATCTTGAATAACGTACAAAGGGATGCTCTCTGAACTAGAAATGAAGCTTGCTAAAGGGTAGGAGTGACAAGGAGCCTGGAACCTCAAAACACATGTGTGGGTCACAAATTACGGTCAAGGTGAACGATGGTCTCCGGGAACTGTCAAGACCCAAGCTCTATGATACTTGTCATTGAGATTCCGAAAAGATCAGTCCGTTGACGGACGAACCAGGTCCACTCTAGACAGGTCAGGGCCGCATGCCAAAGAAGTACCTGTGACGGCCTCAGGCATCTTGCAGAGCACCTCCGCAGAATTGGAAGGCTTGGGGGTAGCCGGGCGCCCAGGAGCCGCCGAGAGATCCAGAGTTTCTATACCCGTTTTCACCTCGAGAACCGTAGTAAAAAAAGTTCGGCTCCTCGCTCAGCAATACTAATTTCCCCCTTTATGTGGATAATTAAGATATTTGTGGGTGCATTTTATATTATATATATATATGTTATCTTCTCAAGACGTACACGTTACAAACGCCAAAAACATCGCTTCTTCGTCCGACAACCAAATCTCGTAAGAACTACTTGGGGCCACGTATGAACAATGCGCAAAACTCGCTTTTTCTTGAGAAGAAAACGGGTATAGTCCCCAGCGGTCTCGACAAACCAGAACTACGACGGTCGACCCTGACCCGAAACCCAATCGAGTGTCTTAAAAATAAAGAAAATTTTTGCATTTTCAGCATTCCGGCGAATTACGTCGCCTGTTGTTACTCGTTTGTTATCGCGCAGATAACTCCCGCTTTCATTGAGGCGTCACGTCTTGCCTATAGAAAGGTAGTCACTGGTTTCAAAGCATGAACCCTTAAATAATAGGGACACGTAAATAAGGAGGTAGTTAAAAGAACTGGTATAAAGACTGTGGTGTGTCATAAGCCGGTTTCACGGAACGCCTTTTCACTTCCGGACGTCCCGCGTTCCACCGTGTTCATGAACGACGTCCGCCACTTTTCCCATTAGTTTTCCCGGCGACGATTATTTATTGGCATCGTTTTTCGTGTTGGTGAAACCCCCTA
Source organism: Ixodes ricinus (assembly GCA_037355805.1). Taxonomy (NCBI): domain Eukaryota; kingdom Metazoa; phylum Arthropoda; class Arachnida; order Ixodida; family Ixodidae; genus Ixodes; species Ixodes ricinus. Next base: position 65,569 of record JAZHYW010000575.1, read on the forward strand.
AAAATGGTGAGCGGCTCCGCCGACAACATAACTCAATAAGTTCGATCACGGATATATATGCCGCGCAGAAACCGTTGCTTGCAATGCGATCTTCCCTAGTCGACTTCTCGAGCTCCAGCTCGTCTGTGTTTCGAACAACGACCGTTATGTATAAAAATTGAGTATCAGTCGGTGCTCCTTGTGTAGCCGACTACTCCGGCTATTGCAGTCGGGGTAGTCGGCCGTGTAAGAACGCCATGTAAGAACTCCAGAGAGCATCAAAACAACTTTCACGCATATAGACATCGGGCGAAAGTTCGTCCGGTGAAATTTTGAGCAGAACTATGCCACGTGAAACCGCGCTATACCTTTGAATACAGTGCAATCAACGTTCTTCCCTGGCCAACAACCGAGCGTCCTCTTTCTAGCACGCGTCCCCTGCATAAGACTGACCGGCAGATGGCCACTTAAAGGGATACTAAACCAAAATTTGTATTTCGCGAAATAAGGCCGGAGAAGCGCTGAACGGGACACTATATACACGATTGCAAACAGGGCATCTAGCAGCCGCCATGTTCTGATCGTGTGAGCAAGCACGTGCAATTGCAAGCTTGCCAAAGCTACCTTCACGCGCATGATTCGCGTGCTTGCACGCATGGGGCATCAGTCGGGCAGCCAGGCTTGCAAACGTCTATAGAACTCCAAAACATCACTCATACATCGATATCTCAAACGGATGGCCGTACTTTTGATAAAGAAGGGCGCGATCAAGCGAGGTCTTTGACGTCGTTGTCCTCCTGCAAATTTGAGAACGGGAGGAAGCGATCTCACCCTCTCCTCCTCACTTCGGGTCACCAACTCAGCCGGACGTAGCGAGGAGGAGAGGAAATGAGAATCATGACGTAACTTCTCGTCGGCCTCGTCGACCGTATTCAGTCGCGCACTTTTCCAAAAATACGGCGATCCATTAGAGATATCGCTGTATGAGTGATGTTTTTGGGTTTTGCAGCGTTCCGCCTATCTATCCATCCCTGTTATGTGAGCTCGAAATTTTTGTCCCCCCCCCCCCCCCAGCCTTTAAGCTCTAGCAATTTATGCCCGTGGTCTGGAGATCCTCCGGAAATCAACAAAAGATGTTTGATAAAATTTTGAGTCTTATTTATATTTTGACATTTTAGGTTTTCTGCCAATATAAGACACGATGTTACATTTTTACGAAGATCATTACCACAAATAACATCTATTCTCAGGGCTTACGTCTTTTGGTATGCACTGATAGTTAGGTTGTTGCATTGTGCCTGACTTTGTGCATGCTTTAGCTAATTTGAATTTGTAAAATATAAGCAAAAACGGTTTGTAAAAACAACATTTTGTTTTCCTTGAAAAATTGCCAGTAATGGTTTCTGCAACGCAAATCAATACCAAGTTTGAGCGAAGTCAAAATGTTTTGTTAATTTAGGAAAGAGAGTTGTCACAATCTTTGTGTTAAGGTAAGTCAAAGACTCGCTCCGACAATCTTGTTCGAATTGAAATTTAGTCGCTCAAAAGTGTCCTTAGTACCGACCTCCCAGCAACTCTTCCCGAGACGCTAAAACACGTAAACGCCGGCGGTTGACCACAAATAGACCAATTGCTAAATTACCCAAGCATCGGGGAGAATGCAGGGAATGGTGTTTCACGCGCCGCACGTGCTGGCGTCTGCAGTAATCACAGGTCAAATACAAAAGCCTAAATCAAATGGCATCCAGCACGCGCGTTCATCAACGCTTTATTTTGGTTATTTACTCAGAATCTTTTATACGAACTAGGCGTGCGCGTGCGGCGCGTGGAACACCATTCCCTGCATTCTCCTTGAAGCTTGGGAAATTTAGCAATAGGTCTATTGGTTGTCTTGCAGCTGCTGTTTAACAGTTCTAGCGATTGATTAGAACTTCTGTACAGCTTTAAAAATATTTTATTGTATAAAACTGTTAAAAGGATCCTTATCTGCTCATTGACGGCCTTAAATTCACAGTGTCAGAAAATCGCAATATACATAAGATGTTATTCGTTTTTTTTTATGGGATTTGCTTGGTTGCTTTATTTGAAATGTCACTGGTCATGAGTACTGAAACTCTGCTTAATACATGTACTGTACAACATAGGGCGACATCGTTTGGTCGAACAAAGGGCTGTCGGTTTTCGTTTTTCCCCCTTAAAATCAAGGCTGTCATCACAACTAGTCGTGCGAGGGAAAGTACTCATTTGGGCTACTAATCTGAGTGGTTGAATCTGGTGGCCGCCAGTCCTCTTTCAATGTAAATCGCGAAGGGCAGCAGCAACGGGACCATCCGTGGTGTGAACACAGGGATACCTCTCCCCATCAGTATAGCCTGACTGGACAAAAAGTCTGCGCAATATCGATCTCAATATCCATCTTTTAAACAACCCCCGATGACGAGAAACCACTTAGGGTAATTATAGCCCGTGCACTAGCATCGACGCCATCACAGTGAGTGCAGACACAGATTGCACACGGGAGATCGGTCAGCATTCGGCTGGGCCTCAGGTCCAATCAACACGTCGCAGGACGCTTGACATCGGGCTCGGGTTCGCTCGCTGAGTTTGCACCATCTGAGTGCGATGACGTACGTGGATATGGGGGAGTGTGTTCGCGGGTTTCCTTTATTTTATGTAGTGTTGGCCAAACTCACTCGATTGTACCCAGTAAAAAGCGGTCTACTCACCGGAAGTGAAGGGAATCAGGTATTCCGGCTTTTTAATGAGTCCCGATCCGTCGGGGCTTAGAAATTTTATGGGATCGAACTGAAAAGGTCGTGTCCAGTGACCGGGATTCATGCTCATAGCCATAACGTTTGGCAAGACCACGGTGTCTTTGGGAATGAAGTACCCATAGAGGAATATGTCTTCCTTCACTCTGCAAAAAGGAAATGAGTGTCATGCTTTCGCATGATCCGGCTTTTTTAATGCTCTAAATTATGCTTACTGCGGTTTTTTTTCTACATTACATTGAAGCGGCAACGGCTAGATCTTATTAAAACACGATTACCATGTGTCCGCATCCAGGCTTCCGTCTGGGTGGGGAACAAAATATGTGGATAGGTGAAATTTCACTTTTTCATTTCGTGAAATGTTCTTGAGATGTTTGCTACTTCCCTTTGGGGGTTTGCAGCGGTCATAAAGAAAGAAAAAGCGCTCTTCCATAAAAGGAAAATCGCGTTCCTTCACTCTTTTCTGTTTTTCAGAACTGTCACAGTGACTACGGCGCCTGTAACGCGTGTTCGACTGGTGTGTTCACCGTCCTATCCCGCCCATGCATGAAATGTGTTCCGGAAGTGACAACAAATTGTGCCATAGGAACAAAATGACAAGTTGGGCAAGTTCGTTCAATACGTATTAAAAGTGAAATGAACAACCACCATAAGTTGATTTAGCGTCTTGTGTCGTCGTCAATCCTAACTCTGTCCCTGTTTTTGACTCTTTTAGTCCGTTGTGTCATAGGAGCGGACGCGTCATATCTAAGACCCTAAATTTGAGAGAGGGAGCAACTGAAACAATGTAGAACGTTTAAAATTTAATGACGGCTACCGCCTCCAGCGCAAAATGGGGCTTAAACGCACGCATCATTGGCCGCGTGGAGAGGAGAGCGGGCTGAAAGGCTGAGCAATTGCTGGAACGCTTGCGGACGATCGACACTGCCGACTTATCCTTTCAGTTTGTATCGCAAATAGCTACCCATAAAGCACGTGACCCTGATTAAGCACCTGGGAACACCGTAATCTAGGTAAACCATGTCTATAGCTGTTGGATGCCGCGAGTTGTCGTCGCCGCGTTTGCTAAAAGGTTCCCGTCGACTGTCAGGCTGCGGGGCGACCTGTAACGGGACAGGCGTCCACCGCATTCACCTCCGCTGCTGTTCCGCTGCCAGAATTACAACAAAAAACGCCATTAATATTACTGTTTTATTTTTTATGACGCCATCGTGTGGCAATCAATAGAGGACCGCTTTCGAGGACGCGGCAAATGCTCCAGTCGGGGACACGCAACAGGCGCCATATATTATACACCGTTTCACACTAGGTCTGCACAGCCAAGGCTACCACTTGATGGAGCAATCAAGCAGCGTCAGAAGTATGCTGAGCAAAGTTCGTCTGCTTCTTTTTGCAGGGGTTGTGGTGACGTCAGAAACACGTCGAGCCTTGATTGGTTCTGAATGAAGGATAGTGAGTAGACATCAAGGCAGCTCGCTTTGAAGTCTACCCACTATCCTTCAATCGGAGCCAATCAAAGCTCGGCGTCTTTCTGACGTCCCTGCAACTCCTGCGCAAGAACAGACGACTTGCTCTCTGCATACATTATCACCGCGCACGTCGTCCTTGTGATGTTACATCAGCAGCTAAACCAATCACTGCGCAGTTGAGTTCAGTGTGATCCTGCGCTTTTTTTATGCGCAATGTGTTTCGCCGCTTGATAGCAGACGCACAAAGACTACGAGCGGTATGACGATTCACTTTTCTCACTGCTTGATTGGCACCATTAGATTTTATCGTTAGTTGCCGTCAGACGTAATGTGGAAAGGAGTATAGACCGACCTTTCCGAAAATCTTCTGCGCGCTGCCATCTTTGTCTGCCGGGCTGTGGAACGCCTTCTCACCATGCGCTGTAGCTCCGTTGTGCGGTACATCAGACGCTGCGCGTGAGTCCACAGCCCAGTGGTTCGGCATTTTTATGACCAGGTCATACGCGAGGGAAAGGTCTATAGGGTGTACGTGAATGGGACTTTTACCCCCTGGGCATCCCGATAGGACTATCTGGCTTCCAGCGCAGTATCTCCCACGTGCAGGCCATGGTAAAAGGCATCTCCAGCCGGTCACTCCACGTGGGCTGTCTTTCACTGCCCACGACGCGGTCGATCTCCGCCTGGATCCTCGACTGCACGGTGTCTGGGCTCTTGGCACACACGAGCAGGAGCCAGTTGACAAAATAGGATGGGGAAGCCACACCGCCCACCAAGAAATCCAGAGCGCAGCCTATGAGATGGTTCTCTGCGTAGGATGAAGACGGAACAGTATGCCAGTAAACATTTCATTTGATTAAATTATTTTGAATTGTGTATAAATACACACATCTGCATAAAGGTATACACAAACAAACATACACTTCAATGACATACGTACGCGAACGAAGCGCAGCTTGTGTGTCATGCGCCAAACTAAATTTCTCTTGCCGAAATTCAGAAACGTCCGATGCATTTTTATTTCTCAAAACTGGCTTCTAATAGTTGGAAACCCACCTGTCATACACTGGCGGTACGTAACACACTTTTGTCGAATTTGTAGCTGGTAGGCAGTTGATTTTGTAGGAAAACTAAAGTTCTTACATTTCTGGGAATACTTACATTTCTGGGAATACTTAGTATGTGGTTTTACTCGTGAAATATTAACATGTTGCATGTAGACAAAAAATTAATATTTGTTTCCAATTGTTGTTAATATGCAGTAATGTACCTAAAATGCATTCAATCATTTTTGTTTGATACACATCTTATAACAATGGCTCGATTGCCGTCTCATTTTTTACCTTTATATAGGGTTACTGTTTCATGGGTCTGCGCGACGAATACGTACCCCGGAAGTATGAATCGGGATCGTCCTTATGTTCCTCCATCTGATTCAGATAATAGTCAACAAAGTCGAAAGTCGCGTCCTTTGAAATATTTCGATGTTCCTTGATGCGCTCTCTAAAAATAACAAAAAGGATAAGCTGCTAGCTAATGATTGAGCGATAGACTAGTAGTTTTTATTTTTAACTGGTTGCCTGTATTATTTTTTTATATGCAATGTTCCACAGAATGGTGGCCAAATCGTTCGTGCAAAAGCTGCGCATCACAAAGAAAATAGTTGATGTCGTATTTGTCTTTGCCAAAGGGCACATTCAGGAAACTTAAGATTGTTTGTGACACTTAGTTTGTTAATTCTGAGTAATTACATTTTAATTAGCAAGTTTAGAAGCATGGTTTGAATTACCAAATCTGGGCGTCATCGAAAATCTTTAAATCACTTTACAGCGATATATTTAATGTATGTGACAGCATTTTAGAAATTTAGAGCCTTCACAAAAAATGTTGAGTTGGCCGCGTCTCATGGGTATCGGTTTCCCATCGGTACGGATCTTTGCGTGAGCGGTTTGGCTCCGCAAGGGCAAGGCACGCAAATAACGTTCGCCGCTACGCAGTCTTTGCATGGCGGAGGTCAATCCTGGATTCCAAGCTTATGCCTCCAATGTACAAGGTGTCCCAAGTCACCAGTCTTCATCTAAAATGGTCCGTAAAATTTGGCGCCTGCACGATGCAATCTAAACTTTTCGTCAAAGATGTATTTCACAAGTCGGTTTTTTCTTGTAAAATTACAAAGCGTAGCTCCCTTTTTGTAAAAAATAGGGCCTAAAAACTCGCCCCGGGCAACGGCGGACGGCGACGCAGACGACCGAGTCGAGTTGCGGGGTGTGTTTGGCGCGCGTATTGATAGATGGCGTCGGAAGCAGCGTCCCAAGGTGTAGCCGACCAGCGAAAGAAAGCAGACGACACGCGGACGGAATCCGTTGGCAGCAAAAAGGTCGTCGTTATGCAACCCGTTTTTTTTTGTATACCTTTAAGTTTCGCTTGTATTGTTTTTATTAATTTTTAAACCAAAGGTACTTTACAAAAGGATTATGTTCATTTTAATAAGCCACTGTGGTTGCGAGCAGTCTCGAGAAGGAGGTAGCGCCATCTATCAATACGAGCGTCAAATGCGCCCCCGCCAGTCAACTTGGTCGTCTGCGTCGCCGCCCGTCGTTGACCCAGGCAAGTATTTTGGCCCTATATTTTACAGAAAGGGAGTTACCGTACGCTTTCTAATTTGCAAGAAAAAAAGCGGCGTGTGAAATACACTTTTGACGAAAAGTTTAATTGCTACGTGCCGGCGTAGGTTTTTACTGTCCTTTCTAGATCGAGCCTGGTTACTTGTGACTCCCTATACTTGGAACAGCACACAGCGTACGTTTCATTTGGCCAGCGAGGGCCACTCTTTCCATCGTAGGAAGGAGGCGAGACCGTGGTTGCGTGCTTTGGCCACGGAGAGCAGGGCTGCTCTTACAGAAGGGCGCTTTGATCAGCAACGAGAACGTCTAGAAGCGCGGCCAAAATTAGGTGTTTCTTCAAAACACCGTATAATACTAAACTTGCGTTGTACACGTGTGAAGTGGGCTTATTTAGTAGTTTTTAATGGTGCTCATAAAGTTAGTGATTTACTCCATGTGGGGGCCTTTCATTTTGCATATTGATAAGTCAAGTGCTCGAGTCCAACTCCAGTACAATCAAAAAGAAAACTAACTATATCGATCGTTACTAATTTCATCGTATAAGCATTTTGGCTGAGAGTATAGCACATCAATATTTTTTGCAATGCGTATTTTCTTTTCTCATACGATTCGGCCAGCGTTTCCATAAACACACTGTATGCATACGTGTATATATCCCTGGGTATCGGGTTTTGGCATTGTCGGCACAGGCGGACGCAGCAAAATATGTCTGCCCTCAATCCTAACCAGAAATATTAGTCCTGGGTTCGTCGCAGAGTTTTGGAGAAACCGACATTGACACTTAGAGGATGGATGACATGCATTTTTAGACGCTGAGTGCACAATTCGGTAGGCAACCATGGCAATCTACGTTTCTTTTATGTTCTAATAAAACCAGGAAATGGCTTCCCAGCGCTAACAGTGTCGCAGAGTGCACATGAACACCTCTGTGTTGTCAATTTCCCGTAACGGGAAAATTGACGCCACGTGGCCTATACCCCAATTTAAATTTCCCCGTTAAATTTAGCGTGGACATTAAGGTCACATGACTAATACTCCCTCTTGTTCCAGCTAAGCCTTAAAAAAATTGACGTCGCGTGACAAACACCAATTCAGTTTCCCCGGCGAATTTAGGAGGGCAACCGACGTCAGTGAAATATTGAACTCTAGTTTCTCCGGTGAATTTAGCAGATAAATAGATAAAACTATATAGGTTCCTCTGGTCTTCACACCCTTAAACGACTGTGTCTTTGAAACCGATTGAAGCGATCGCTCCCCAGGTAGGAATTCAGTGCATGATAAAAGTCGCTGTCAACTTATATGTTTCGCAGCTTCCCAGCTTTGCTCCACAACTTGGACATGATTGAGTTGTACCGATGGCTTTTTAATTATTTCTCGCGTGTTGCTCTGCACGTGGCTTCGGAATTTTACTAGTTCACCGCGACACCGTGACATATTACACATGTTGCCACCAGCATATGCCTTCAGCTTCTCTTGTCGCAGCCACCGCAATATCGCACATGACGTTTTAGCGGCATATCTCTTTGCGGTTACCTAGTACAAAATGTGTCATACACGTGAAGGAGCTGGATATGCAAAAACGTGCAGGAGAGTTTACGCTCTTTGTTTGTTTATCCTCCAAAAGGACAGACACACCTGATGAATTCACGAAGTAATCGCATGGTGTTCCGCATTGCAGCCATTTTCGTGAATGGCACGGAGGCCATGATGCTGCTGAGCCAGACTGGTTTGAAGTCTACAAAGCTGTCGACATGAAGTTCTTGCAGAATACCGTAGAGGAGTTTCTCTAACTCCCGGCGTTTGTGGTCGTTCAACTTGAAAGATGATCCGAACAAGACGGTAGTGATGACATCAAGCGAAATCGACAAAAGGTGTTCTCTGACCGAAGTAATGGATCCTTTGGCATCTCCAATCTTGTTCACCAAAGACTGCATCTCTCGCTGCTCAGAAAGTACAGAAACAGTTATGGTATAAATGTACATACTTCTCTCTAATCAGAAGCGAAATGACTACTATGACTCGTTTTTGTACAATGTTTCTATTAAAAAAATGGTGTGTAACACTAAAAGAATCATGCGAGTCAACTTCGCTGCTGAGCACGATATCGGACCGTCCATAACATATATATAGAGTACCCTATATAATGAGGATTCTCAATAGGTGGTTCGAATCAAAAAGGCAATTCGGGTAGTGACAACGAGCTGGACGTTTCGTTAACAGTCTGTGTTTAGAACTTTAGGCCCCATTTGTTAGGAAGCACTTTGTATATGACAGGACCGGATTTAAGCGCTTATGACGAATAAGATATGCTCCTTTCCTTATATTAATAACTTTATTACGTTAAACCTACAGATTGATACTTGCAGCTCGTCAGTAGAATCACAAGCTAGGAGGGCAACATGACGTTGATGAGACGAAAAAGGCATTTGCGAACTGCGCATTTGTGGCCTTCGTTCCCCGAGGCAATGTTTATTTTATTCCGTTTATAATCATAGCTTTAAGTGCGCTAAACGTTTCGTCACGAATGAGGTTAAGAAAGACGTATCAGTTTTGAAACTCGGTCCCTTCTGCAGCCTTTCCTTTGGTATCCGTGTTTTTCTCGCGCACTATAGCAAACAAATGCTGCTGACGTTGAGTCTATATTGTGCATCATGTTGCACAGTATAGTTGAGGGCTAGCAAGCCCTCAGCCGGTACTCGTACAGAGATTTTTAATCTCGAGCATGATTAGATAAAATGTGTATTTTGTGAAAACCTACGCAGGTAATTAGGGCTGCTTGTGACATACAAAGTAAAGACTACCGGGCATTTTCAGAAGTGGTGGTGGCCTAAAACAAGGCCTCCCATCAAAGTGGATACATCGCACCAGTTATGAAATTGCTGAGCATTATGTTCAATCAAATGCCTGGGTCAGCCTTCAAGTCATCATATAACGTAAACAAGATGTTCGTTAATTACACTTATTCAGACGGGGGTCCCAAAGTTTTCAAAGAAAACTGTTGAAGGGACCCCTTCAAGACAAGAGAAAGAACGAAACATGATTGCGGTATGTACATAATCCAAATATAAAAACAAGTGAAAAGAAAGAAAAGAAAAGCCAGAATGTCAAGTAAAAAAGAAAGACCATTGTGTATGTTTGTGTGAAAGGTGTAAGTACGAGAGAATTGATCTTGAAGGGGGGGGGCATAGAAATTGTTGATGAATCATGCAGATAGTAGGTGTGAACGTATGGCTTGTTTAAAGATATAAAATGATGACATGGCAGTTAGGTTGTGTGGTACCCAGTTCCACGCTTTAGTAGCAATGTAAATGAAGGTGAACGCGCCATAATTAGTTCGTGTGTGTGATACAGACAGTGACGCTTGGGAATGTGAACGCAGAGGATACATGACATATTGACGAGTAAAACTAATTGAAGAGCATGTTATCTGATTGGTGATGAACTTAAATGTTAATAATGCTATACGATAATTGAGGCCTTGATTAACTGTTAAAATGTTGAGAAAGCGGTATGCATATTGAGCACTTTCGCGCCTATTAACAAATAGCATTGCTCGAAGTGCTGTGTTCTGGACGATTTCTATGGGTTTTAGTGTTGTTCTATATGTCAATCCATAAATGGATAACCCGTACGTAATATGAGTATGAATAAAGCTATGAAGCATTTGGAGGGTTCGTATGGAAAATAAGTGCCGAAGTTAATATAGAATTGGTATATTTCGATATATCTTGTTAGTGGTCTCTTTTACGTGTTGATGCCATGTTAACTGATGGTCAAGTGTTAGTCCTAAAAATTTCGTAGTGTACACTCGAGTTGGGTTCATACTTGCAAATGAAAGTTGAGGTGTATTTAAAATTTGTTGTTTTTCGGGGCAAAAATTATGTAGTTTCTTTTTGCTATATTGGGAACCAACTTGTTATGGGTTAGCCAGTTAGCTAGCTTTTCTAAAGTGTTATTAGCTTCCACGTATAATTCTTTCACTCTTGCATTAGATATAAAAATATTTGTATCGTCGGCATAAAGAACACAATCTTTTTGTAAATAGGCTGCCAGGTCATTAATATATATATTAAAAAAGAAAATGACCTAATATTGAGCCTTGCGGAACACCAATGGTAATAGGTTTAGTTGTTGAAATTGTGTCAGCTAAAGTGACAAATTGAGATTTGTTAGAAAGATAACTTTTGATTAGGTTGAGAGCAACACCACGAACCCCGTAAGCACTTAATTTCTGTAATAAAAATTGATGGCTACTAAGGTCAAACACTTTTGTTAGGTCTACAAAGATTCCCATTGTTAATAAATTCATTTCAATGTTTTGCTTTGTTTTCTCTACCATATTTAATAACGCGAGTTCTGTTGATTTCCCTTTAATAAATCCATATTGCGACGGAGTGATCAAATTATTTTCAGAGAAGAACAGGCTCAGTCGCTTTAGTAGCAGTTTTTCAATCACTTTTGGTATAACAGGAAGTAAGGCGATCGGTCGATAGTTCTTTAGTTTGTCTCCTTTTTCAAATATTGGGATCACTTTTGCTATTTTGAGTGAGTTAGGGTAAGAGCTAGTCATGAAAATTGTGTTGATAATATCAGCCAATGGATGTGCGAAGATGGAACCACATTTTTTTAGTATTATAGTCTGTACTCCGTCGCACCCGGACGACGAATTATTTTTTAGCGTGTTCATGGTTTTATAAACTTCTTCTGGATAAACAGGGTAAAGAAAAAAGTTTTGTCATTACGAGCTATGTTTAGTGTGCCAGTGGATAGATTTGCGCATGAAAGATACTGTACGTTCGTAGTGATAGTTGAAAAGTAGTCGTTGAGCATGTTATCATTTTCTTCTTTGTCCGTAATTATGCCTTGATCGGTGCTTATGGCTGATATGGTATGTTCGGTAGCACTCTTATTTAGTGCAGGGTTAATTATTTTCCAGGTTTCTTTGGGACTGTTACTGGCGCTAGAAAGTTTGCAAAAAAAAAGAACTGCTGTTTAGCTACGTTAACTAATTTCTTTAAACAAACATTATATGATTTGTATTTAGATTGAAGGCTTAGATTCAATGGATTGCGTTTTAGTTTTCTATACATATTGTTTTTGTGATTGATAGATCGCTGTAGTTCGTATGTTAAACAGGGGCTTTTTCTGAGTGATCTGCGGGATAAGGTTTTTGTTTTCATAACTTTTTGAATAGAAGATTTTAGTGTTGCTTAAACGTTGTCTAGTTTTAGGTCTGCCGTGGGCGCTTGGTATATGTTCTCCCATGACTTCGTGTTTAATGTATTTAATATTACGTTGTAATCGTATATTTGAATAGTTTGTGTTATCGATTGTGACGCCTTATGTGTAATAGAAACAGCGAAAATGGGTGTGTGGTCGGTTATGTCGCTTGCAATAGTGCCAATTGTGAAGTCTGATGAATGATAAGACGTAAGTATGTGATCCAAAGTGCTGTGTTTTGTGTCACCAAAGCGGGTAGTTGTCGTTAAGCATTGTTGTAGTCCGTAGACGTATTGTGAATCTAGGTATCTGTAAGTGACCGATGAAGCAGCAGAAGTGTCAATGTTTATGTCGCCCATAATGATAATCGAATTCATTTTAGAAATGTTTCTGAGGGTTTCATTTAAGCTGCCTAAGAAGTGCTGTACTGCCTTATGTGGTGAACGGTAAATGACGCCAATGAGTGTATTTTTTGTTTTATCAGAAACTACACTTGGAGATTTGGGATTTGGCGGTATTTCTATAAATAGTGATTCACAAAGGTTAGATGATATATGAATGTCATCTCGAAGTCTTAAAGTAACTGTATTTCTAATGTAAAGAGCAACTCCCCCGTGCGATTTAGACAGAAACGTTATTTCTTGTGGTTGGCGATGACCATATATTGTCTGATATCCAGGAACATTGAAGTTATTATCTGTGTTATTGCTAAGTCATGTTTCAGAGAGAGCGATAAAGGGAAAATCATGTTTTATGGTAGATAATAAGCAAATAAGATCGTCATAATGACTACGTAAGCTTCTGATGTTCAGATGAAGTACCGATAAATCTGATGAAGTGTATGTCAGTCTGGAAAATAGGTCTGGTTCAACCAAGGATGCGTTCATAAGGAAAAGAAAAAGTGAGAAAGGAAGAGTGACATAGAAAGATTTAGAAGCTAGACAAAGACGTTCAAATCATCCTGAGACACGATCTTGTGAACTGGGCTCCCATTGCTTTTTCTGGCTTTGATGACACATTTGTCAGTCCACAGGTACATCTATTTTTTGTCTTTCTTTAGGCGATGTTTAGGTGATCATTGAAAAAGATTTGACGCGGTTCCTCTTGTAGGTTCAATTATTTGCTTGTGATGCGAGCGCCGCGTGCCTTCTTTTGTAAATCATTCTTATGATCCCTCGAGATGAATCTCGCAATTATGTTGTGAGCGTTTGGTTGACTTGGGGTGGGAACCCGGTGGACGATGTCGATGTCAGTTTTAGTGATGGGACAGTTGATATGGTTACCAATGTGTGTTAGGAGCTCCCCGAGATCTTCGGTCGGGTTGTTGGATACGCCACGGATCTCAACGTTGTTTAGACGTGAGTACGGCTCGAGTTGAGCGACCTGCTGTGTTAGGTGTGTGTTGTTTATTTCTAACAGTTGATTGCTCTGTTTCAGTTTTGTGTTGTCTGTACTCGAACTATCGCACTTCGCTTTCAGCTCCCAGCAACCAAACATCATAAACAAGGCAGCCTGGACGAAAGCCTTTCATTGACTTTTAATGGCGTAGCATGGCACGCGTTGACTTTAGAACGTTTCGCAAAAGGCAGAACCAAATTAAAGTTTAAAGCATAACATTTAAAATCGTGATATGTTCAGAGACATTGACACTGTCAAACTGAATGCGTAGACCGATTTTTGTACACGGATCCAAGTTTCCATAAATGAGAGCTGTTTACTAAGCAGGGCACTAATAACCAACGATTTGCGTACGATTGATTTTCTCGGCAGACGGGTAACAGCCACCAAAGACGCTACATGGCAGTGGTGATGAGGAGCAGCACTGACACCCTAACCGGTTACAGTTACCGTTATAAATAAAAATATAACGCACTTTACTTCCTCCCTACTTCTGTATTCGTGAAACAAATGTGCTACAAGTTTTACATTGCTGATGTGCGTAAAGTGCTATCTTTATTGCCCGTTCGGTATTTTTATTGTATGAAAGGCATATGTGGTATTAATGCCAGGGTTAATAGATTGGCGTATGCATAGTCATGATGCCTGTGAATATCATCAAATATAAAATATACTTTGTTTTGCGTCATGGGGTCCTGATAATTAATTGTAAAGGCGCTGTCAGATTGTGGAAACAGTTGGACAACTCTCTTCATCAGCACGAGGGAAACATGTTTTCGGCGATCTGTCACATTGAGGAACAGCAAGTGTCGGGAAACATATTTTTATCGCCCAGCAACCGCGTTCGCCGATTTGTTGCCCGAGAGTAGGAGAACACCTTGCCGCACTGCGCTGATGGCGCGGCCTACACGAGGAAACGTCCGCCATCTTTATTGTTTACCATCATTCGTGTGCGGCGCGGTGGTGCTGGAAATGTGACTCTACAAAGTTCTAGTGCGTTCGAAGGGCCGCATCTTACCCCAGGACGACATCAAGCAGTGACTGTGATTAGGAAACTCAAGAGGTAAGTATTTTACGCTCTTTATTTGATCAAACTGCTCTTCATTCGCTGACGAAGTAGCTTGCGCTAACCGAGGACGATTTCGTTTATTTTTTTATTATCCATTTCAAATATTGCCAATCCTTACGGGTTGGCAGTGCTGATGAGGAGTAGCGCTGACACCCCAAAACTGAATAAAAAAAGACATACTGCCAAGCCGTGGCCACACAAAAAATGAACATAGTTACAGATTTATTAGGAATGACACTTAATGTTTAAAAAGATGCGGGTCACTCATGTTACCATGTGGTTCGGCAGATCGTTCTATTCTATTATGGTAAGTGGAAGAAGTGAGTCGTTAAAAAGTGACGGTAGAACTGGGGATGCGACGTAATACACTAGCAGCACTTCAGCCTTAGTGTTTGTTAAATAGCGTTTGGCACATCTTCATTTGAATATGCTCCTAGAAAAAACGCGTTATTGGGTAAGGAACTCTACCCTCGAAACTGTGTTCTGTTGACAGCACAATATTCACTCATTCATGGATCTGGGCAACACGCGTCGTTCAGCACACGTTGCTGCTGTTTTTGCTGCCGAAATCTGTCACACTGAGGCAACATTGTTGCTGTCGCCTGTGTTGTGCTAACCTTCCCGCGATGTGACAGGCTTGAAGGGAAACAAGGCGACCGAAAACCAAGTTGACCAACTGTTCATAAACATGTGTTACTGTCGCTGCCGTGTTCCTTTAATGTGATAGGGCCTTAACGATTCCCGCCGCTCAACAATAGAACATTTTCAAAAGTCCGTCAAGCAACATTGGTGGTCGCCATTTCTTGGGCACAAAGCGCGTGGTTGGATCCGAGCCCTCACTAAACGTTGACGCAACCCTCGTGTCCTATTCATGTTCCGGATGCGTGCCCAAGCAATGGCGGACAGCCGATGGAGCGGACGTTTGGAACGGGTCTATTATGAGCTAAACAATAACGACTCTCAGTGGTCTGCATGTGAGGAGTACGCTACTACGCTACGGGTAAAGAGTAACGCGCGTCCTGGAACTCCCTTAGCCGCAAAGTTCTAGCGCCAGCACTGAACACCTGTAGCGAACGGTTGAGAGAGAACAGTGTAACTAAATACTAAGAACTTTGCTCTGGGAAGAACGGTGACGGATACCTTGATTGATTGCACTGAGTTATCAGCCACACCTTTTTTTGTGTGTCTAAATTAGGTCCGACTAGAAAGGAATTTCAATAGTGATACGATTGTATATTTTAATTGTGAAATCTGTATTCATAGTATGTTTAGCTGAATTTATTAATACGATATCTTTGTGTCTTTTACAGCATGAA
The DNA here is from genome assembly GCA_037355805.1 of Ixodes ricinus. Lineage (NCBI taxonomy): Eukaryota > Metazoa > Arthropoda > Arachnida > Ixodida > Ixodidae > Ixodes > Ixodes ricinus. Next base: position 81,412 of record JAZHYW010000575.1, read on the forward strand.
TTTTCTTCAAAATTATCATACACAATTTCTCCACTCTCTAGAAATAGTGACCTTTTGGGAACTGCAAGATAACGTTAACATAGAACGAATGTGAAAGGCTCCATTGATGCCTTAAACGAAAATACGTGAATATATACAAATAAAATCCTCGAGTTTTAATTAAATATATCTGTAATTGAAAATTACTTACCCTGATTTGTTCTACTACAGTTTGCTTTCCGAGACCGAGGTCTCGAAGCACACGCATACAAAAACGTCTGTTCTCTCTCCACGCTTTGCCGTTGAGACTGACAATTCCTGTAACGAAGCAATCAATCTATCCTTTGAACAATAAGTAATAGAGATCTCTATCAATCGTTTAATTAATCAATATATGCTGTAATGTGCCCCCAAACAGAGTTGGCAAGTATTCTAATAGTACTTAATAACGAAAAAACATTGTGATACACAAGTAGAGTTCGAGTCGCTGGTGAGTTATGCGTTCAGTTATGTTGCAAAAATTGCACAAGCTTGATCCTGCGGACAGAGACCAAGGAGCACAGAATGTGTCCCCCACAAACCACACACTTTCTGTTTTCAATTTTTGCTTTTCATTTATTCCTCTCCCAATCTGTCCCCTCACCCTCCTACGGTCCTCGCGAACACTTCCTAAACCTGATTGTTGAATTCTGCCTGCGTAACTAAAAGAGGCCACCGCAGGGCACAGATTGGATACTGTAGTGTTGCAAGTGTGCTACCGTGGCGTGCGGAATAAAAATGGGGCTGCCATTCCCATTCACTGGCTTTATTCTTCTTCCTCTTCTTTGTCCCCGACACTATAAACGGTGGTCACGCGCAAACATAAAATCTACATCACTACATCACTTCCCCGAGAAGTAAAGAAATGAACAAAGCGAAAAGCTTATTAGGAGCAGACGTAGTCCCTCAGTCTTGTAGGAGGGTACTTTGTACGGACCGGTCGTGCTGTTCCTGATAGATCAGGGCCAGGGGCTTCAACGAATCGCGGCTTTCTTTCGTCCTCCTCCACGCCGAGCTGTTGTTCAACTTCTAAGGCCGGACGTCGTCCATCACTGAATCCTTACCATTGGACCACGAATATCCGAGGGACATCCGGTTTAGATCCGAACGTCCATGACCCCAACGACCGAAACGGGACGTCCAAGGGACCAACGCGGGACGTGTATTTCAGGTTATAAAGAACGTCCATTTTCTCTGCTCCTGTGGATGTCCTCTCGATGTCCGCTCTGGGATTTGCCCGATAGGTCCCGGGCATGATATCCTCTGGACGTCCATTGTAACACAACATATATCACTTCGATTAGCGGGTCTAGGATAGTGCATTCCAAAAGCTAGAACAGCACTGAGCAATCGGAAAGGCCCCAAGTTTCCAAAACTAGCGAAAAGACAGCGAGTGTGCAGGCAAGCTGGTGGTAGCCCAATCGTGTCGAATAAAGCCTCTACGCTCGCAGCATGCAGTCTCAGGTGTTGAGTTGCCTCCCATGGCTTTTTTTACCTTCGGCTTTCAAATTTTCCTACCCTAAACTAGATCCGAAACGGGAGCGCAGCGCCACCGAGATGTAGTCACAGCTTTTATTATGCATCCGAGAAGTTTTGTAATTTGAAACTCGACTTCATTGTGTTTCGAGACGAGAGAGAGAGAGAGACGAGACAGCGAGGAGCAAGTCAAACACCACTCGGAACGAACTTTTATATAAAAAAAAGCAAACCAGTGTGGCCACATACCAGGAAAGTGGATTGAAGAGCTCGTACGAGAACGAACGCTACACGATACGCACTTCGCTTCCACCGCACAGGGCAGAGCGATGGGATGGAGCGCGACTGCTGCGCCGCGACTCGGTTCTGAAACGAAGCTTTGCAGTTGGTCTAATAACGTTGGTTTTGGTACTCTGTTGCAGGCGTTTAGGCCATAGGCGCGCGGTTAACCGTCAAATTATGCAGCTCCGGCTTCGAAGGCGGCTCGTGCTTTTAGTACTTTTATTGTGTACTTTTATGATGACAATTTTGTTACACAAAATATTGTCCAAATTTTGTCACTTACTAATTTAATGGTGATGCGTCGTGTTTTCATCCCGTGTGTTTTAGTTTTGTTTTTGGAGTTATTTGCTGGAGAGGCTGCTAGATCGCCATCGTCATCAATCCTGTTTTTAACGGCTCCTCTGCAGCTAGTGCGCGCGTGAACGTTTTGGCGGGTTTTCCACTTCTGGTTTCGTCCTGGTTTCTTCGTCTCGGAGATAAGGTGAGTACCTCATTGTATTCATTTAGTCCGATATGTATCCTATTTACGTACGAATTCGTCTATTCCGCCATTGTGTACTGAGGCATGTCGTAGCGTGGTAGCGTAGTAGCCCGCGTTGACTGTGAGTACTGTGCCACCATGCCTGGATCACGGCCGTACGTCTGCGAGAAAGCCTCCCGAGAAACAAGAACTTTAGCGCTTCTTGAGCATGCCAGCAAGGACATACAGGAGTCCGAGTGCAACCCCAGTGAACGTCATCTCGAGCAACGTAGCACGCCTGCCGCTGCTGAACATGCCCGCGGATCCCCGATTGGGCGAAGTATTCCCGTCGATGGTGCCTCGAGTGCTGACTCGCCCGCATATCATCTCTACCGCCAAGATCCCAGGCGCGAAGGGGCAGGTTACGACTAAGGCCGTTCGTTTGGCAAGTTAGCTGAAGGCGGCCCGCCAGGTTTAGATGATTCCAAACTTCGAAGGCAACGGGGATAGTGCTGGAGAAGGCACAAACGCGCTCTGCGAGTTCCAGGATTCCTTGCAGGATTGGGCTGTAGAGAGTGGGATTAAAAGAAGGCCACTGACGGCTCTCCTCAAGATATTAAATAGACGGGAAGGGATGTCAGACCTACCGAAAGATGGACGCACACTCCTGCAGACTCCTCGCAAACCACACGAGCAGTTCCCCTTCACACCTATGGCGCCAGGGAATTACTGCCATTTTGGACTTGCTGCTGGGCCGCAGCACTCATTGCGTAATGTGGAACGGCTGCCAGCTGTCCTTTCTCTCACATTCAACATAGATGGCTTGTCATTGTCAAAAAGCTCGAAAAAGCAACTGTGGCCTATTCAGTGCATGCAGTTTCCGGTTGCAATGAAGCACCATTTGTTGTTGGTGCTTTTGCTGGGAATTCGAAGCCAACATCCTCAAACGACTTCTTGAGGGCTTTCGTTGAGGAGCTGCAGACCTTGCTTTTGCACGGCCTGACTATCAATGACAGTGTCGTTCAAGTCAAGTTGGAGGCTATCATTTGTGATGCTCCTGCACGAGCATTCATAACTATGACAAAGGGTCATGGAGGTTACAGTGGCTGTCCAAAGTGTACAGTCGAAGGCTCCTACTTGCAAGGCAGAGTTGTCTTTCTTGACATGGACTGCCCATTGCGTACTGACTTGAGCTTGCCGATGGTAAACTGAGTCTTCTATGACGGGCATATTTTTTTTTTAATTAAAGCGTGTTCTTACTTTGCACTGGAACTGAGCTACACCTTGAACGTTCACAGGTTAAAGGACCTTCAAAATGCACCATTTCATGTAAAATAGGAGCTTGCTGTATGCAGGTTAGATTTTTCCAGCTGACTTTAGTGCATTATCCGGTATCTTGAGACGCTATATACGTGTAATATGTTTTTTACCACGTTTTCATACTATTTGTTACCTTACTTATTGGGAAGGTGTATTCAGCTGTTGGTAATGGACAATCTCTGTGCTTTTTTTTTTTCAGATGGCCTATGCCATTGTCGAGTTCCTTCACCTAGAGCAGGTTGATGTTGTGCCTGCGCTCTGGATTCAGGGCGAGCATTGTGCGTGGCCTGACCAGGCCAATGAGGACAAGATAATTGTGATGGTGACAAAAGCAGTGCCACCAGATGCGTCGTGGAAACGATTTGCTGTGGCGGTGAAAGGGTTATTCGGTATGGACAATTTTATAATGTGATGTGGTGCAAGAAAGCTGACACTATACGGATGCTTGTCCTTTCAGCAACGTACGAGCAAGCACGGAAATATCGAGCCTTGGCTTCGGCACGCCCCTGAAAGGGCCAAAGGTGCAAAGCACCTGAAGCGGACCAAAATGAAGGTACGCTTTTCATGCATGTGTAGCCATAGGGCTTTGAAAATGTTGCTTTTATGAGGCCAGTGCAAAATAAATATGATACCGTAAAATACCGAGCATCTGCCCACTCCATACTAAGCACCCACCCCCAAATTTTGCAACATCTGAAAAAGAATGCACAGTTCAGACTGTGGGTTCGCTATTTTAGCGAAAAGTCCTCATCGAGGTAACTACCCACGCCATAGTCCGCTCTTTGCGCGGCTACGGTCGGGTCTGCCCATTGACTGCCTCTTGGCTCCGGTAGACGAGAGACTGCACCAACACAGTGAGTCCATTTTCGACGTGTTTATTGACTCATATGCTAACACGCTTCGCTCTAGGACAGTGAAAGTCTGGGCGCTGGCTCAATTGCCAGTATCACCCGGTCGGTTTTCCGCGCTGCCGCAATAGACAGATTCACGGGAAGTTGGAAGCCAACAAAGAAAAACCGAGCTCAATAGAGCAAGAGCTCCTGCCGACTAGAGCCCCCAGCCCAGGTTTGGGGCCGGCTTATATAGTTATAAAGCCTTTCGGGAAATAAACGCGCCCCGGGGAGGCCGGTAGAAGTTTAGCCCGGAAACGGGACGCGTCCACAATCACTCCCAAAAGTGCGCCGGCGGCACTTTCACCCTACGAGGGCGAGGGGAGAGCCGTCCCCTTCGGGGAATACGGCCTCGAATCCTCGCATCCGGGAAGCCGTCGCTATGATGGCGACGACCCCCCATGGCCTGCACGTGGCTAGGGCCTAGATAGGGCAGAGAAACCTAGTGATTTCCACAACACATAGGAAAACTTGATGACCTAACAAGCGCCCATTCCCCAATTTTTGCAATTATCTCCTTATTTTGAGTGGGCGCTTGCTCAGAATTTTATGGTAATTCATCATCCCATTGATTACTACAACCATATTGCTTTAATGTAGTTGAAGGTTTTTCAACCCCCTCTGTGGAACAGTAGCTAATGCGTCCCATCCCAGCCTGAGCCATTCATTTCCCCGCCAGAGGCTGCGTATCTTTGGGGCAAAACCCCCGGTGGTTAAACAAATCAGGAGACTGCCACTATGGCATTTCTCATTGCTCAAATTTGGGCCATAAAACCCCAAATTTGGATTGCTTTGCAGAATCTCATTTGTTAGTGTACCCCAGCTAAACAGACGGGACGGAGGAAAGGAGACAAACAGGCGCTAACTATGTGTACCCCGTCCATGTGCTGTTTAGCTTAACAATACTTTTTTATTGTTCTCTTGCTTAACCGCTACAAGCCGACAATGTCCTTGTTAGCATTTATTTTTTTGGCTTTCAGTTAAATAATGTATAGCAGCCACGGTTTCTTGTTTATTGACCTGCCACTTTTTACTTTTCTTTTTGTGAGGGCATATAATGCATACCATATTTTTATTCTTTTTGTGCACTCCTTTCTGGTTAACTATTGTACTATATTTGGGCGGTACTTTTTTTTTGTCTAGGAGATAAAATGTACTCCCCTTTATCTTTGAATTTCTAGAGTCGGATTGAGAGGCCTTGCAGCACTTCCGACGCTGGAACACTGTCATCAGCAAGGAGCAGAGTGCCAGCGGGGAGTAGGAGGTCAAAAAGCTTTCCTTTGTGTGCATGTGAGGTTTCGCTTGCAAACTTTATATATATCAGGACCACAGCAGTTTGTTTTGAAGTTCATTATGCCAGGCCTCTTGTATGTGCATTTGTTTTCTCTTTCATACTTGCCTTTCACTGCCTGTGAACATCGTTTCTGTGCTCTTGTGGATTTGTACCGCAATATTTTTTCGCACGTCTGATTTCAGGCGGAGTGACTTTTTTGAAATTTTTAGTGTACACGTTTTTGCTGTGCTTTTTTTTCACATAAAACGTTTTTTAAGGAAGTTGCATATAGTGTGCTACACCTTGCAGTGGTTAGCTACCCTTGGTAATGTTGCAGTAAAACCATTGTGATCCACTGTGCATTCCAGCTGAGGTGTTGTTCTTGAAGTTGTCTTTGATGACAGGTGAAATAGATTTTAATAGAAAATTTAAAGATTTTTGGGTTGAATTTTTGTGAAGAAATGTGTTCTTCCTTACACTTAGCATAACATTCATCAAGGTTGTAATGCTTGTATGGCACTGTTTATTCATACTGTGATATTTTGAACATGTCTAAGTTTAGACAAAGTGAATGCTTTTGAAGGGGTTTGCTTGGCATTTTTTGTTAACATGCTATAGTGTCGCTTATTTTTGATAAGATGTTACCAAAGAGGCTGCATATAGCATGGTGTATCTTGCAGGGGTTAGCTACCCTTGGTAATGTTGCAGTAAACCCATTGCGATCCACTGTGCGTTCAGACTAAGGTGTTGTTCTCGAAGTTGTCTTTGATGACATGTGTTACATTTTAAAAAGATTTTGGTTTGAATTTTTGTGAAGAAATGTGTTCTTCTGTACGTTTGGCATAATGCATGTCAAGGTTGTAACGCTTGTATGACATGTTTATTCATACTGTGATATTTGGAACATGACTAAGTTCAGTTGGAGTGAATTATTTTGAAGGCTTGCTTGGCATTTTTTCTTAACAAACTATAGCATTGTTTATTTTTGGAAAAGATGTTACCAAAGGAGCTGCATAGAGTATGGCGTATGGTCATGATCCATGTGCAGGCGATTGTCAGCTGCTTTGTACTGGCAGCACTGGACAAAAGCGGCCATTTATGCACATTCTTCTTAATTCTCAAAGGCTTTGCGAACCAGGCGCAGAAGGGCATCCGATAACAAGAGTAAGCCGCCACTGCATTACGTGCCAGGACGGAGTGATCGACGATCCCCTGTTTCCCTTCGCATGAATCATGACTACCTCGCAAGGTCTGTTTACCCCTGGCAACATTGTTGCAGTATGATCATTGTGATCAACTGCCTGTTCCTACTGTGTTTTTTTTATAAAGTTGTTTAGGTGTGTAGTTGCACTTAAAAAAGTGTTGCTTTTAATTTTTGTGAATAAATGTGTTCCTCCTAACTTTTAGCATATGGTTCTTTAGAGGTACAAAGTTTGTACAACATAATGTTCCTCGTTATGTTTTTTTTTAATTTTATTAAATCTTTTAGAGTTAAACGATGTGACCATGCTGTTATGCATCATCTAGAGAGTGCAGCACAGTTAGCATGAACATGCCTTTGCCAACTTTTCCTGTTTTACTATGACAAGCAAAGCCATGTCACCAAAACGATTTATGTGGTCGAAAGGGCTCAACTGGGACACAGCATAAGTGATAAAACGTTGCCTCTCAAAAAAAGTGGTGATGTGTTCTTTCTAACTGTGTCATAGTATGTACTTAACATTTATGTGTAACTTCGTGCCACTTGTTGAACTTGCATGTGAATCCTCTCAGGAAAGCTCTTGATTAGGAATTCATTATATTTTTCCTTTACCCGAGCGTACAAAATGACCAAGATGCTGCTAAATCAAGGTGCTCCTCTTGGAATTACCCTTTCCTGTGCATGTCAGAGGTTTCGTGAACCGTATATTTTCTCACTATACCCACATCTATTTCTGGAAAGAGTACATCCTGTCATGCCTGTGACAACCAGTCATTTTGGTGTAGAGGGAATCCCTGCAAATATAGGTCCATAAATATTGTGACTCGAAATGGTGAAATGTGCTTAGATGGTGAGCATGTTAATTTTATGCTCGCTTTTCCTGCACAGCTTGTTAATTTAGCTCGGTTGTATCCTGGGCCTTCTCATTTGCTAGTCTCTCTTAAGCCACTGCAAAGAAACAACCTTTTTTAAAACAGCTTAGTTATGGGATTTGCATCCCACATAATGCATTCCCTCCCTCTCCCCCCCCCAAAAAAAAAAAAAATTAAGAAATATTAATTGCATGGTACTGATTTGAGTTTTCCCGAAACTGGCCCTTAGACAGGAGAACTCAAATGAGTCTCATGTCTTTAATATTGCTTCTTGGGGTATAGATCGTAATCAGGCTGCGTAAAAAAAGCTTTGTTTTCTTTTCAATGCCCTTTAAAGCCACTATAACTAGTTGCTGCATCAACTGCAGAAAACTGGATGAACAGACATTTTTAAGAAATAAATGTGGGAAAACACGAGAAAATATGGCTAACGAAAGTTGTGGCATGCATAGGGAAAGGCATTTTGAAGGGAGCATCCTGACCGGTACGGTCCAGGTGAGCTCCCGTTCGGATAAAAAAGGATGTCCCGTGGATGTCTGTTATCCATAAAAGGTTATTCTTTGGACATCCGGTGGATATTTTAACGGGGAATGTCTCTTTCTGATTATCCGAGGGACGTCCGAAAGTCAGACTTGGATGTACGTGGGATGTCACCTGGATGAACAATTTCTTTGCACAGGCCCATCCTACGGACGTCCCCAGTACGTCCCTGGGATTTCTGCGGATATCCTACGGACGTCCCAATGTTCATTGCCGGATGTCCGCCGGATGTTCCTTGGATATCTATTGTCCACGTGGGTTGAGCTGCGTTGGGTTGCAGTTCTCGTCTCTCCCCCACGTCGACGTGTTGTTCAGCTTCCTGGTTAGGGTGGGTATGACGCGTATTCATGGAGTTTTCTTCCTCAGCATCATCCGCATAGTTCATTTCATTATGTGCTTTGAGCTTCGCACTCGTAGGGAGAAGTTTGAAAAACTTGAGTTTCTTGTGATAATTTTCTGATCTCTCTGAGCCTTTACCTGTGTCCCTTTGATTTCGATCACTTTGTATGGCTGCGGGTCATAAGGAGGAGTGAGCTTGTTCGACTGAGGCTGTTTACAAAGTACCCGGTCTCCGACTTCGAGGTTGTGAGGTCTCGCATGTCTGCGTTCATCTGCGTAAATCTTGTGTTTCTTCCGATTTTCGTAATCATTGTGTTGCCATGCCTGTGGCACGTTGCTAGTGTCTGCGGAATCGGGAAGGAGGTAGCCCATAGGTCTTCCGAACAGTAGTTCGAAGGGCGTTTTCCCTGTTGTTGAGTGAGGTGTCGCCCTATAGGCCATTAGAAATTTGCTCAATTCGGAAGTCCACGTAGAGTTTTCCAACGTTGTCGTCTGTAGAAATCGCTTAAGTGTGCGCATGAATCGTTCGACCTCACCGTTCGCTTGCGGCCAGCAAGGCGTGATGCGCTGATGGCGAAATCCTAGCGAGTCAGCGAAGTTTTTGAAGTCAAGGCTTTGGAATGGAGGCCCGTTATCAGTTTTGACGACTCTAGGGATCCCGAAAGTACTGAAGATCTTCATAAGGTTGGTGATGACAGTTGGGGCCGCCAACGATGATAATACCGCCACAAGGGGGTAACGTGACGTATCATCCATTAGGACCATTATGTATTTGCCGTTAGGGAAAGGCCCCGCGAAGTCAAGTGAGAGCGCCTCCCAAGGTTGATTTGGCTTCGATGGAATCGCGACGGGGTCAGAGTGTTGATGTTGGATGGTTGCCTGGCATGCCATACAGTTTTTAAGAGTAGTTTGTACCATGCTGTCTAGGTGGGGAAACCATACTTTTCGCTTCATGAGCGCTTTCGTTTTGGAGATGCCCTGGTGCCCAATGTGAGCGAGAGATATCGCCTGTTGCTGGAGAGCAGCCGGTAGAACGAGGCAATTTCCTTTCAGTAGTAGGCCACTGTCCGTCAGGGAGAGCTCGTGCTGTACGGTTACAAACTCTCTGAGTGCTGGGTCGTTCCACCTGGCAGGATTGCCGAGGGCAGCGATCACCTTTTGTATATGAGGGTCGTTTAGAGTGGCGGCAGCTACTTCTGCACGAGTCATGGCTTTGGGAATGTTGTGGTGGGCGATGAAGTTGACATATGCATTAGTGCTATGAGCCAGGCGGGCGTCAGCAGGAGAGCTCGGCATGGGGTGGCGAGACAGGTAATCCGAGGGGTTGTTGACTCCACACGTGTGCTCCACTCTGAAGTTGTATTGTTGAATTCTCAGCACGAGGCGTTCAATTCGTGCAGACGGACACGCCCGTGGGTTGGTGAGGATGGAGACAAGGGGTTTGTGGTCTGTGCGAATAAGAAAGTTGTTACCATAAAGATACAGATGAAAATGCTCTGTCCCCCAGACAACTGCAAGCAATTCTCGTTCAATCTGAGAGTACCGCGCTTCAGTGGGGGTCAAAGCCCGACTAGCATATGCGACAATCTCGGTATTGTTGCCTTCCTTCTGTGCTAGGATGGCACCAAGGCCAACAGGCGACGCGTCGACCGTGAGAATGATTTCCTTTGTACCATCAAAAAAGACAAGGTTGGGGATCTCGGACAGCTTTTCTTTCAGCGTATCCAAAGCACCTTGCTCTTCTGGTCCCCACACCCACTTGGTGTTCTTTTTTGTGAGAAGCCGAAGAGGGTATGTTATGTCAGCAAGGTTAGGTAGGAGGCGTCCGCTGTAATTTACTGTGCCAAGCAGACTTCGAACTTCATGAGCGTTGGCAGGGGCTGGCATTTTTTTTAGTGCTGCAATCTTCTGGGGGTCTGTTCTGATTACAGAAGCAGAGAAAATGTGACCGAAAAAACAGAGTTCCATCCGATCCTCGTCGCCAATGTAGTGTTGCAAGTGTGCTGAGCAAACCGAGTGCTACCGCGGCGTGCGGAATAAAAATAGGGCAGCCATTCCCATTCACTGGCTTTATTCTTCTTCCTCTTCTTTGTCCCCGCCACTATAAACGGTGGTCACGCGCAAACATAAAATCGACATCACTACATCACTACGAATTCTCCTGCGTAAATAAAAGAGGCCACCCCAGGGCACAGATTGGATACGAATGCTACGTCGGCGATCGGTCGAAACTCGTATCCAATCAGTGAGAATAATAATAATAAATCGTTTTATTTACATCGATTGTGATGGCGGGACCCGAGGAAAAAAGTTGCAATATGCACTTTGACTGGTCCTCGGGCCTCTACAATGGACAACAGCCACGGAACGGAAATATAAAAAATATACACACAAAAAGCAGCGGTTGAAAGTTACCTAACTACGCACTTGGCCTGTTAATGAAACAAATAAACACACGCAAAAAGCAAAAATAAAATTTACAAAACTACGCACTTTGGTATTTTAATGGAGCAAAATAAAACAGAAAATATAAATCAGGTACGAATGAGGAGCAAAAATACAAACGCAATTCTTTAGAAGTTATAGAGTTATAACTTCTAAAGAATTCAAAGTTATGTAGATATAACTTAGAAGTTATATCTACATCAGTAATATAAACATTTTGTAGCAAGTGTGGTAGCACAAATTTAAGCATGTGGAGACCATAGTTCGTTCGCTGAGTGCCTATCTTTTACTTCTCCGCGCCGCGAGGACCGTAGGAGGTCAGGGGACATACCCTGGAAACATGAAAGGTTTGCTAAAACAAACGAGCCCCTTATTTTTTTTTCTTCTGAAACTAGCACATAGTCTATAATCGTATGTATAACTTATAAAAAGTAATTTATCTTAAAATTTATATTTATTTCAGAAGTGTGAGCGTCATAAGGGACATTACATATACTCCTTAATATTTTTGTAACAGAACAGTTTTTCCATATTGATTAGTGTCGATGAACCCCATACTAGATGGCAGTATGCTAAGTGAGAGTAGAAGAAAATTGTAAATTCACAATTTAATATTTGTGGGCAACAAAGAACCGTTGCGATTTAGGATCCCTATGGCTCGGCATAATTTTGGAATAAGATAATTTATATGACAATCCCAGGACATGTTCTCATTAAGAATATAAGCCAAGAGTTCTGAGGGAACTAAGTATTTCAGTTGGACAAGAATTTAAACTCAGTGATTTAGATAAAACCACACACTTGTTTTTTAGACGAAACATTGCAGTATTTGTTTTATTAATGTTTACCTTTAAAGAGTTTCTATCGTTCCAGGATTTTATCTTTGATAAAGTGTGGTTAGCCATATCTATTAAGTCATCACTTGTTTCGGAGGAGAGAAATATGCTAGTATCATCTGCGTAGTTAACAAATTTTGTTTTCTTGTTAACGTTAACAATGTCGTTTACGAGTAAGTTAAAAGAAGGAGTCCTGAAACACTTCCTTGCGGAACACCTGAGGTGATGGGTTTTATCGTGGATGAGTAACTGTTAACACATACGAATTGTTCAAGGTATTGCAAGTAGGACTGTAAAAGCAGCAGTGTGTAGCGAACCCAGGGTAGACCTCGTTGTCGGGCTCCGCAGGAACCAGATACCGACTAGGACATCGGGAAGATGGACCTCGGGAGCCGGGTGACTTTTCGACAGATGTTTATTTTACATTTATACACGTAGAGAATCAAAGCAGGAAGAAGCCCTTAGCAGCCGTTCGCTGCCCCTTTTATAAGAGTTCCCTCTTGCACACGTTCCCAGCTCCTTTGGCGGTGACGTCAGCCCCCACCCTTTCCAGCATCCGCACACACACAACACAAACAATGGCACGGCTGGCGCCGAGGCACGCACCGTTGCGCTGTCAGGCGCAAACACACGAGGGCGCCGAACGTGATAATTTTGGCATAGCACTCATCGCCGCAGCGCCGAACGCGATGCCTTCGGCCTCGCACTTGTATGTTCTTGGCTGCAGCCGATAAACATTGGTCACGCCGCCGCCGGATGTTTTCGGATTTCGTCTCTCGGCGAGCCTGCGCTTGAGGAGTCCGTCTGCGCCGCTTCCGCTCGCTCTGGATCCTCGCTCGGAACACGGCTGGGTGCGTCATCCGTCGACAATGCAGGGCAGGCTGGTCGACCTCACGCGCCGATTTAACCCCGCCACTGGCCCCAGGCAAGAGTCGTCTGGCTCGCTGAGCTGACAGCGAACGGATCACCATGGAGAAGAGATTTCGCCGAAGTGGTCGGTTCATTACAGCTCCTCCACGCAAAGGCAGATCTCGGAAGGGGAGGAGTATCAGCTGCTTTCCTGGAGAGATCAGCTTCGAGATCGTCGTGAGCAGCCAACACATCAACAGAAACACGAACCGCTACAACCAAATCCAGCGAGCGGCAACACCCTCTCCCCAACCGCCAGGCCTTTTTCTGCGGCAATAAACCTATCACTTTTTCTGTCATTGACACCACCAAGAAAAGCCCGCCATAGGGCAACATTGCACAAAGCGAAATTGCTGACACGTGTGAAGATTACAAAAAGTAAAAGAAAACGCAATGAAACTCTTAAATTTTGGCCCAACTTGTAAGGCAACATCCAGAACCAATAATCTCAAAACGACCTGCTAAGTCCGTCTACGTTGGAGTTAGCCGCCCCCCGGCCTTCTTGTACTTAACCGTAAAGGTTAATTCTTGCAAAGCCAAACTCCACCGCAGAAGTCGGGCATTCTTTGTCGACATTTGAGTTAGCCATGTCAAGGGGCAGTGGTCGGTGACGAAAACGAACGGAGCTCCGTAAAGGTAACAGGAGAGCTTTTGAGTTGCCCAAATTAGGCCGGCGCATTCCTTTTCCGACGCACTGTAAGCCTCCTCTCGGCTGCTGAGTTTCCGGCTTGCGTACAGCACGGGGTGCTCCTCTCCCTCATCATCCTCCTGACATAAAATCACCCCTAAGCCGCGATTACTGGCATCGCACTGCACTATAAACGAGCGACTATAATCCGGGGCCCGAAGTATGGGGGAACAGCAGAGGGAATTTTTCAACCCCTGGAAGGCCTGTTCTTTTTTTTCGTCCCACCGAATCTTATCGGGTTCGGTCTTCCGCAGCGCATCTGTTAGGGGGCTAGCCTTTTCTGAGTACTGAGGAATATAGCGTTGGTAATACCCCGTCAGCCCCAAAAAAGCCCTTATGCCAGTTTTTTTCTCAGGTCGCGGGAAGTCTCTAACGGCCTCGACCTTGAGTTCGTCGGGCCTTCTCAGCCCCTGACCCACGACATGGCCGAGGTATCTAACCTCGCCTCTCGCCAGCTGACACTTACTTGGTTTCGCAGTTAGACCCGCGCTCCTCAACCTTTCAAATACGTCAGAAAGGTGGTTCATGTGATCTGCCCAAGTCGGCGAAAAAATGGCGATGTCATCTAGATACGGTAGCGCGTAGCTTTCAGCCCCACGCAAAATTCTGTCCATCATTCGCGAGAAACAGAACGGAGCGTTTTTAAGACCGAAGCTCAAAACCAACGGGCGGAATGTGCCCGCGGGGGTCACGAAGGCTGCGTAATGGCTAGCTCTTTCCGTCATCGGGACCTGCCAGTATCCGCGTACTAGGTCTAACGTCGAGACATATCTAGCCCCACTAACCGTCTCAACTCTTTCCTCTACGTTGGGAATAAGGTAAGCCTGGTCCCTGGTGATTGCATTGAGCTTGCGATAATCAATGCATGGTCGGGGGTCCCTTCCCGCAGCCTCCACGATTATCATGGGAGAAGAGTATTCACTTTCACAAGGAACGATTACTCCTAAGTGCAGCATGCGCTCCACTTCGTCTTTTAATATAGCCTGCTGCCTTGGTGACATGCGATAGGGACGGGATCGTACCGCGACGTTTGATGTTAGCTCAATGTCATGCGTGGCAAGGGAGGTTCGTCCGGCTGACATTGAGAACAAGTTCTCGTACTTTTCCAGAAGAGCCCTCAATTCAGCCCGCTGTGAGACCGAAAGATCCTCTGAACGAACCGCCTGAGCCATGACTTCATCTACTCCGACCGGCGCTCCAGCCTCCCAGAGTAGCGGAATATCAATCTGAACTTCCTCTGGGGCGTTTAGTGTTAAGTTCACCACTTCCGTTTCGCTCACGTAACGCTTCATCAGATTGCAGTGATAGATTCTGATTTCCTTTCTCTTGCCTCTGGTTTCGATTGCATAGTTAGTATCCGACAGCTTTTGAGTGACTTTGAAAGGTCCTTCCCACTGCACCTGTAGCTTATTTTGGCGTGAGGGACGGAGCAAAAGGACTTGATCGCCCGCCCGGTACTCCCGGACACGGGCGTTTCGGTCGTAATACCGTTTCGCTCTGATCTGGGCCTCGCGCATATTAACCTCCGCCATCTCTCTCGTGCTTCGGAATCGCTCTAGCAGATCAAGAATGTACTCTACCACGCTTGGGTCGGATCCCTTGGTCTCCCAAGTTTCGCGGAGCAGCCGCAGTGGAGTCCGCAAACACCGTCCATACACTAGTTCGGCCGGGCTGAAGCCGGTTGCCTCGTGAGTCACAGAGCGCAGCGCGAACAACATTGCCGGCAGGCAGGCGTCCCATTCGTTCCCACTCTCATAAGTTAGCGCCCTCAGGACCCGTTTCATAACTGAGTGACACCTCTCAACACTGTTTGACTGCGGGTGATATACCGAACTGTGTATAACCTTTATACCGCACTTCTGGAGGAAGCCAGTAGTCAAAGCGCTTGTGAAAACGCTCCCTTGGTCGCTCTGGACCTCTTGGGGAAGCCTACCCTCGCGAAAATTGACAGAAGTGCGTTCACCACCTCCACCGAACTCTGTTCCTTCATCGGGACTGCTTCCGGGAACTTGGTAGCCGCGCACATGACCGTTAGAGCATAGCGGTACCCAGCCTTAGTGGCCGGAAGAGGACCCACCACATCAATGACCACCCGCCTGAATGGCTCCGAGATTATGGGCACGAGTCTCAGGGGCGCTTTGCATTTTTCATTGGGTTTGCCCACCCTCTGACAGACATCGCATGCCCGGACCTGAGACTCAGCATCTCGGAAGCATCCCGGCCAGTAGAATTCCGTGAGGAGCCGATCTTTCGTCTTTTTGTTGCCCAAGTGACCGGACCATCCCGCTCCGTGGCACAGGCGCAACACATCCGCTCGATATTTCTCCGGCACTACCAGCTGATCAAACGTGCGACCCGACCGATCTCGGTAGTGTCGGTACAGCACACCCTCTCGGACAGGAAATGTAACGTTTTTCCTGGCCACGCCCTCCTTGGAGGTTTCCCAAATCTTATCTAGACTAGGATCAGCCCTTTGCTCCTTGATGAGAACTTCCTTCGTTACGGACACGAGTTTCTCAAAGTTTCCCGACGTCGGGGGCAATATTAACTCGTCCATTTCTGTTAGCTCTTCCTGGCGAGTTTCTTTTTCGACCGCGACGTTTTCCTCACTCTCCCGGTCTTTCTCTGCTTCCCTGGAACTGGTTTGCTCCGAGACCCCCGTCGGCGGATCTCTCGGTTTCCCTGGGCTAGCTTCGTCATAATTGAGCCGCGTGGAAATCTCGCGAGCTTTAGCCCTCGTGAGCGCTTGGACGAGTCCCTCCCCGAGGCTCCTGCCCTGTTCTTTCAGGATCCTGTCTGTTCGGTTCGAAAATAGGTAGGGGTACTGTGGCGGCAGTTTGTCTGAAACAGCCGCCTCAGTACGCACCTCTCCGAATGGTCCAGAAATCAGAACATCGGCCACAGGGAGACACACGCTCCCCTCGTCCAGCACCGACCTGATCCAGCTACACTTCCCATTGTAATGGGTTTCGGTAACGTACGACGGGTGAATCAGGTCAATGGTAGCCCCACTGTCGCGCAACACGCGGCACGACTTTCCGTTCACTGTCATGTCGAAAAGATATGGACCCAGGAGCTCATCATTCTCTTCGCACTTACTCGCGAAAGCGAAAACCACCTTTGGTTTTTGACATCCCGCGGCAATGTGCCCAGTTTCGTGGCAATTGAAGCACCTTATCGGCCTCCTAGCCTCAAAGGGTTTCTTCTTTTGCCGACTGTCTTGCCCGTTGCCCCGGGAAGTCGTGGATATATTCTCCTCCTTGTCTTCCTCCTTTCGCGACTCTGGTCTTTTCCAGCCTCCTTTTCTCCGCTCATCTCCGCTTTCCTTCTCAAAGGCTCTCCTCATCCCCTCTTTTCCACCTCTACGGGAACTGTACTCATCCGCAAGGTCTGCGGCTCGATAAACAGAGTCTACTCCTGACTTATCTTGAATCCAGGCTCGCATACTTTCAGGGAGAGTCTTATAGAACTGTTTGAGCGCGACCATCTCCAGTATTTTCTCCTTGTCGTCATACGATTCGGCGACCTTCATCCACTCGACAAGGTACGACCGAAGTTCGTATGCGAACTCCGCATAACTGGCCTCCGACTTTTTGGTCACGCCCCTGAACTTCTGTCTGAACGCTCCTGCCGACAACCGGTACTTCTTGAGCAGGCAGCTCTTCACGCGCTCGTAGTCGTCCGAGTCGTCCGCGGATAACCTCGCGATTACCCCGGCTGCCTCGCATGGCAGAACACTCAGCAACCTTCTGGCCCAAGAGCTCCGATTGAAACGGGCCCTCTCGCAAGCTCTCTCGAAGTTTACCAGGTAGAGGCCCATGTCTTGTCCCACCTTAAAAGACTGAATAAGCTTCGTCATGTCATAGAGACTTCGGGTGCCTTCTACCTCCGTTTCCCGTCCTTCGCTCGTTTTCCTTAGCTCCACCTCGAGACGAAGTTTTTCTAGTTCTAATTCTTTAAATTTTGCTTCGTCTCTTTCTTTTGTTTTGATTTTTTTCCACATCTCTTCGATTTCCTCGTTGTCAAGATTTTCGTCCTGGATAGCCTTAACAAGGTCCGTTTTTTCATTGATGTGTTAGCGTCTACCCCGAGCTCCTCACACAAGTCGAGCAACTGACACTTTAGCAAACGCTGCAGATCCATGTCTGTGACCTATCTCGGTGGCAAAACTCTGCACTACCGACAAGCAACAACTTTAAAAATGCCTTTTCGGTAGTTCCTTACGCCCCTGCAAAATACACCTCGATCTTACAGGCCTGGCGACAGAGAAAAGATGCCGTCACTCACCAGACTCGGCTCACGGCCCATGAGATCCGTTGTCGCTGCCGCTCAATGGTCGTAGCTGTCGATCCCACCGTCCGCCATCCAGTTGTAGCGAACCCAGGGTAGACCTCGTTGTCGGGCTCCGCAGGAACCAGATACCGACTAGGACATCGGGAAGATGGACCTCGGGAGCCGGGTGACTTTTCGACAGACGTTTAATTTACATTTATACAAGTAGAGAATCAAAGCAGGAAGAAGCCCTTAGCAGCCGTTCGCTGCCCCTTTTATAACAGTTCCCTCTTGCACACGTTCCCTAGCTCTTTTGGCGGTGACGTCAGCCCCCACCCTTTCCAGCATCCGCACACACAGCACAAACAATGGCACGGCTGGCGCCGAGGCACGTACCGTTGCGCTGTCACGCGCAAACACACGAGGGCGCCGAACGTGATAATTTTGGCATAGCACTCATCGCCGCCGCGCCGAACGCGATGCCTTCGGCCTCGCACTTGTATGTTCTTGGCTGCAGCCGATAAACATTGGTCACGCCGCCGCTGGATGTTCTCGGATTTCGTCTCTCGGCGAGCCTGCGCTTGAAAGTCCGTCTGCCCCGCTTCCGCTCGCTCTGGATCCTCGCTCGGAACACGGCTGGGTGCGTCATCCGTCGACAATGCAGGGCAGGCTGGTCGACCTCACGCGCCGATTTAACCCCGCCACGGGCCCCACGCAAGAGTCGTCTGGCTCGCTGAGCTGACAGCGAACGGATCACCATGGAGAAGAGATTTCGCCGAAGTGGTCGGTTCATTACAAGTGCCTGTCCACGGATACCATACATTTAATTTTTTTTTAAAAATAGGACATTATGATTTAGGCAGTTAAATGCTGTCGTGAAATCCAAAAATCCTAGCACTATTTTTTTGCTTTCAAAATTTTTCAAAAGGAATTTCTTTTGGTTAAGTAATGCCGTTTCAGTAGAGCAGTTCTTCTGGAAACCAAATTCAGAAGAGGTAATAAGGTTATATTTGCTTGAAATGTTTACTTAACGAAAATAGATTAATTTCCCCAAAGCTTCGGAGGAAAGATGGGCAATATAGAAAGGGGCCTATAATTGCCTAGCTAATTTTTATCGCCTTTTTATATAAAACAGTAACTTTTGCCACCAGCATTCGTGTAGGAAATACACCCGCTTCAAAAGAAAGATTAAATATATACGTTAACACGAGAGCGATTATATCGATGACATATTTATTTGGACGAATTTGTATTCCATCAACACCACAACTTGCATCATTTTTAGCTGCATTATCACATTACTGACTTCTGTGCTGGTAATTGGCTCTAAAAATAGAATTGCAGTTCCTTTGCTGAATATATTTGTAGGAGTCAGAACCATCGACAGTGTTACCTAGATTCGCATAATAATCATTAAACAAATTTGCTAAGTATTGACAGGTTAAGTAAACACCTGTGTACAGTAACGTTTCAAAGGCGTCTGACACAGGAGCACCCTTAACCAAAGAACTTAGATGCCTGCACATAACATCGGTGCGACCATTGCTGCAGAAAAAAGGGAAGAGTAATAACGTTTTTTTTCCGTTCTTTAGTTTTCTATTTAGGTTGTTTCGATAAGTCTTGAAGTTTTGAAGAGCGTCTGGATAGCGGTTTTTAAGAAATCGCTTATATAGATTATCTTTTGTGCAAATCCTTTTGAACATGGCGCAGGTTATCCACGACTTTTGGATCTTTTGGATTGTCCTATGGACTTATACAGAGAACCTGAGTCCCAGCCGACATGCATACGTAAATCTAGAAACTGTAGAATCCAATCCTCTGGCTCTTCTACCGTGAGTTTTGGAGCTGCTGTTCTCACCAATTTTTTCAAGGCTTGGGATTCACTATCCCGAAATGAACAAATAAAAATGCCATCTACATTCCGTTTTACTGACCAACCATTGGAGGTGCTTTCGTCTAGGCTTTCAGTTTATTGTACTGTCTAATGCGTTACTGCCACGTGCATCTCTGGTCGCCTTGAACGTAAAGTTTTTTTTGTTTTTGTTTTTGTCAGAAATCTGTCTGGTTAGGAACATAATTGACTGGCTGAAATTCAAAACTCCAACCAAAGTTTAATAGAAAGAAAAGAAAATTCCCCAACGTTTCGGGACCAGCTCGGTCCCTTGGTCAGGGGTTACCATGTGGGTTGGACGGAGGGGGAAGCCGCTTATGTTGGCCGGTTGCGATTGCTGCGTCCGGGTTTTTCCACGAAGCGACGAAGCCCTGCTTGGGAGACAGCCCGACAACCTATTGATGTTACCTTTTGTTCTCTGGATGTACCAATACGTGCGCGTTTTGAGCACGTGTTGGTAGATGGCGTTGGGAGCAGCGTCGGAATAGAGTAACTGTATAGGCTCTGCTTGCAGAGCCAGAGTATCGCGTTCCTTTTTCCTTTCGCCGCCATCTCCGTATGGGCGGAGGAGTGGTCACGTGCGCAGAACTGGATCCGACATTCGTGCGGGAAAGCGGCCTTCCAGAGCGCCGAGTTTCGGGGGAACATATCTTCCGGTTTGCCTACGGAACATATAGATCCTAGACCGAAATTGAACCAACCGAAAGCTTTCTAAGTCGTTGAACATTATGTGTATCAACTGGGTACAGTACAATCCCGTTTTCTATAACGGGAGTGATGTTCTTGGACACCTATTTTCAAGGTATGTGAAGCAGACGACACGGACTACGATCGCGTTGCTCGCGTCTGCGGCTCTCGCGGAGGGATACGCGATACCGATACTCGACCGGCACATCCGGCCATCTTGGCGAATCGGCGAGCTCTCGTTTGAAAGCAGGGAGATGGCGTTTTCGTCAGCCGCTGCATCGTTTACCGCATTGAATTTCGCATGCGCGTAGAAAGAGCGCCATGAAAATCACAGGCTGTAGTGTTACCAAGTGCACAAATCGCGCAGACAGCGGCAATAGCTTGTACCGGATTCCGACGTCGAGACACGATGTGAGACGCCGCCTGGTCTGGATTTTTCGTATGGGAAGGAGATAATTTTTAACCATTGTCTGCCCTTTTACAATACCCCAAAATATTTCTGCAGGCAGTTGTGTAAATAAACATGTTTTAAAGACTGTTAGTGCTGTGCCTGTTCGCAATTTTTTCAAGGGATCATGTCGGTGGTAGTAAAATAGTTCAATACGTTCAGCAAAATGTTCAAAATAGAAGAGAAAGCGAGATGTAGGTTGGTGTCACACACTGAAAGTAGACAGAGCTCTATCGCCTTATTCTCGGGATGAAATATACTGGTCAATAGGAAAACAGTCAATCTTGGCATTATTCTGGTCCCTGCAACAAATTGGACTGCGTTTTCAAAGACTTATCCGCATTGAAAGTGGAACGTCGGTGGACTTTTTTAATATTTGGCAGATTGCACTTTGCGGCATCTCCCAAAATTTGGAGCACCGTCTAACATTTATTATTCGCGAGCCCCTAATGTTTAGTGATTCAAGCGAATTCAAAATTTAGCCCAACTTGGAAGCATGCGAAAATTCCGGTCTCCAAGAGCTCTCAATTCGGGCGTCTCGAATTCGTGAACTGTCAAAAACTTCGGATAAAAAAGAAAAAAATGTTGTACACTATTTCCGCATGAAAGTGCGGGTGCTCGACATTCCTCAGATTTGCATATGATTGGGACGCACGAAGGTAAAGCGCTGCTCCGTCTACATAATATAAATTAAACTGTCGGCTGAAAAACAACTGAACAGCGGCACCCGCTCCTCGATTGAACACAAGAGGAACATAAGCAGGCCTGCGTTATTTTTGCTTCTTGCGACCGCTCGAGTGGAAAGGTCGTCCAAAAGTTGGGCAGACAGCGGGCTCACGACGCTATCTGCGTCCCAGCAACAGGGACTTCACGACTTCACTTCACACGCGACCCGCGGGACCCGTGGGTGCATACGCGGGTGCGCTTTTTGCAATCGAGAGGGAAACAAGAAACGACGGGACAACGATCACGGCGCATGCGCGGCTCGTCGCCGCACACCGCACTATTTCCTTTCCGCAGCGCACCACAGCACGCCGCAGCACGCCGCAGCACGCCGCCTCGCGTCTGCGCCTTCGAGCCCCTGCAAAAACCGACCGTGGCTCCCAACGAGCTTGAGTATCACCTTAGAGCGGTAAACCGCAACCCAAGGCCTGCAGCGGAAATGGCACCCCCCCGGTTGCCGCCATCTTGCCTGTTTGCCACATTAGTGATTACGTGACGTCAAGGTGGCTGCGCCCAGAGCTGGGCCAGTTCAGATTGGCCAGATCACGCTAAGCAGGACGCCCTCTGGGGTTGCGTTCCAATCTTACTCGAATCATGGATCAGAGTTACTCCGGTGGGTCATGTCACGTGACAAGACTGATAGAGTAAGCTGGACGCGGGAAGGTTTTCGAACGCCAAGGTACAGAACGTTTACCCTAGAGTGAGATCAAGTAAATTTTGGAACGCGGCGGTGCTTACCGTAATCTGGCCGATCTGATCTGGCGCACCTATGCGCGCAGCCATCTTGAAGTCACGTGATCACTAATGTGGCAAACGGTCAAGATGGCGGCAACCAGGGGGTGCCATTTTTGGCCGCTGGTTTACCGCTCTAAGTTTACTCAAGCTCGTTGGTGGCTCCCCGCAGTGCTTGGTTCCAGAATGGCACCATTCCGGTACTCTGCCTCCGCAAGCGGAGCATATACAGTTACTCCACGTCGGAAGGTGTAGGCGACCAGCGAAAGAAAGCAGACGACAGGCAGACGAAAGCCGTCGGCACCAAGAACGCCGTCGTTATGCAACCGCGTTCTTTGTTTGTTTTTTTTACTTCAAGTTTTGCTTTTATTGTCTGCATTTATTTTCAAACCAGAGGTACACTACAAAAATATTATCTTCGTTTAAGTACATCACGGTCGTCGCGAGCAGTCTCGATTAGGAGCTAGCGCCATCTATCAATACGTGCGCTAAAAGCGCCCGCCGCTGGACTTGGTAGTCTGCCTCGCCGCCCGCCGTCGACCCT
Organism: Ixodes ricinus; assembly: GCA_037355805.1. Lineage (NCBI taxonomy): Eukaryota > Metazoa > Arthropoda > Arachnida > Ixodida > Ixodidae > Ixodes > Ixodes ricinus. The sequence goes on from JAZHYW010000575.1 coordinate 104,258, forward strand.
GGCAAGTTTTTTGGCCCTATTTCTTACAGAAAGGGAGCTGCGCTTTGTAATTTTACCAGAAATACGGACCTGTGACATACACTTCTGACGAAAAGTTTAGATTGCTTCGTGCTGACGTCGATTTTGCGGTCCATTTTAGGTCGAGCCTGGTGACTCCATATACCCTATATAATATCACGACAGGTTCGTTAATCCGCACATACCTTGATACCCACGGGCCAGTTGATAAAATACGGTCTCACGAGGTCGGATCAGGCTCTCTTCCATTGCCAGAAACTTCTTATATGTGTCGACGTCGTTCAAGATGACAACCCTGGTCATTCCCATTTTTATCCTGCAGGTTTTGCACATGACTCTTGATTGATGCAATTTAAGGAATAGTTTTCTCATATGTTTGCAGTAGAATTTATTAGCCCTAGCAATCCTCCCTGGCCCTTTCACGGGCTGCCCCTCATACCGACTGCGAGACATGGCGCAGTACAGGCCATAGAGTTATTATAATGCACGCTAGAGGTTCAACTGGCGCTAGTGTCTATGCGACTTCCGTGACGCAAATTGAAGCAGACAGCAACCAGTCTACTTTTGCGGTGCTCCTGTGCATTCCTATGGGAAAACGCGCGTGCATTTTGCCTCTTCGCGGAAAAATAACACGGAACACTTTGGTTATTTGGGTCGTACCGAATAGTATGTACCTTGATTAACACTGTGAAAGTGTAATTGCTTTAGTTAGTGCATTTTTTTTCATCAGTGAACGATGTTTAACTTCGCTACATTTCAGTCCCAAACGTGTGTTACGCAGCAGGTGTGTAAAAACAAGCGACGATTCGAAGCAAAATTACAATCGAAAGGAATATAGAGTGTGTTCAAGGCTCGCCAGCATTCCGGTGACGCTTATATATTGATAATATGCCAGTCCTGTCACTGTATGAAAATGACCCCGCCGTGCATGAGCGGATAAAAACATTCAAAACGTAGAGAATAAAGTCCGTGGGCTATGGAAGTTGTCTCTTCGTATTGTTTTCTCTGCCGGGCAGCTTTTATCGGGCACTTGTTCTCAAAGATTTCGAGCGTGCGGGTGATATTTTGAACGTAGAAGAAGCAGCTTCGCTCAGAGCAGAAAGAATAAAGCGGTACTTACTTATTTAAAATCGGAATAGATTACGTGGCCTTCAATTTATTTTGATCCTACATGCACGTGTAGTTACTGATCCAGTGTTACTGCGTAGTTCTTGCCGTCTTTCTTAATTTCCAGATGTTCTTCTTTCGTTTGGCACGTATATCCCCCACGCTGAAAAGCACCGAAGTCGCGTTCGCGCTAACAGTGTCCGACAGTGCACAAAAATACACGTACGAAACCGTTTTAGCACCGTTTTTAATGCGATGAATTTGAAAGAAAAACGCCGTAACTGACCAATTATTTCGTCGGCCTGACTGAGAAATGTTCCAAGCTACCTAGTACGTACGAATTATTTGGGATATTTGCTCTTATGACCGAGCGCAGGGAGAAAATGCACTCACTTTTTCCCATAGAAATGCATTACCGGAAGTCAATTTTAGACTGGTTGCTGTCTGCTTCAATTTGCGTCAGCACACTAGCGCCAGTTGAACCTCTAGCGTACATTATAATAACTCTATGGTACAGGCCAGGAAATTAACGATAAATCTTCATATTGTTGTGAGACTAAATTGATTTTTATCGCTTTTCTGTGAAAATATAGAGGTCATAAATAAAGATAGTTTTACACGATTAATAGAACGTGTAGACGGGATACTTTATATTCGGTTGACATTAAGCTGAAACATACACTAACCTGTGTGATTTTGAACACGAAAAATATATATTTTGCAAAATTGCAACCGTAAAGCTTTTTTACTATATATTACCACGGAAACCTTTAACGGTATTAAGTAGCCAATTATGGGACACGATTGAACCAATAACCAAACAATACTAAGACATGTGTTTCCGATGAGAACATCTGTTTCTGATATCGATATGTTTCCGTTATCGGGGTATGTGGTTTCTGACATCGATCCTATCTATTGGGATATCTAATTGGCTAACTGGCTGCTTGGTCTGACGTAAGAGCGCGCGATTAGCCAAATCCTATCCTATCCTAACCTATTCAGATATCAGAAACAAATTTTCGATAATCGATAATCGATGAATAAATTTATCATCGACCGATGATGGATCATCGGACGATAGTCGATCATCGCTCAATGGATAGATCCACTGCTAGTCGCAATGGACCTATCCATTGCGTCTGGCAATGACGTAAAGACTCTGCACATTAATTATTAAAGTGGCACGACCGTAGCTGCCATCGTGCTTCCCTTTAAATTATCTACATTATTGTCTTCGGACTTGCCACGTCTCAACCAAACACGTACGGCCAATGCACACTCGAGACAAGCTTGACGGAAGACATCAAAGTTCATCGATGTTCAGACTCTGTTTTGGGTAGAGAAGCTTGCAGTACACTGATTGGTGTGGCGGCACCCTCAAGCGCCACCCTGTAGAAGTATCACCAACTATAATCTAAACTTCACATAGCGTAACAGAGCGGCGAGTCCTCACACTTTCCACGATGGCACACAACATCTAAGCACGAAAGAGACAATTGCATCCGTGGCGGAAATGTACCGCGTCGGGCTACTGAACGCAAGGTCGCTGGTTCGAAACCAGCCGAGGGACGAGAGCTAAAAGACCTTCGCAAATGTCACGTCACATGACGTCACAGACATTGGTGTCTACCAATTAATCTATCCATTGAGCGTTGATCGATCATCGGTCGATGATAATTTTATTGATCGATTATCGAAAAGGAAACTTTTTCAGATATCGGATGTTTCTGATATCTGTAGGTTAGGATAGGATTGGCTAATTTTTCGCTCCTACGTCAGACCTAGCTGCGCGCGATCAGATAGCCACTCAGTTATCCGAATAGATAGGATCGATGTCAGAAACTAGATACCAGGATATCGGAAACATATCGATATCAGAAACATGTTCTCGTCAGAAACACGTGTTTTAGCCTCGATCGGTTATCTGTTCCATCGTGTATCATAATACACTACTGTATTGGTTTTATTTTTTTTAATTGAGCACAGTGGTTACTTTCTAGGCATCAGCTAAAATGTAATACAACGACTTCCCACCAAAAAAAATCATTTCATGACGTCACCAACCTTCCTGAAGCCCGTGGGTGTGCTCAATAGGAGCTTCACATCTTTTTTTATGTGAGTCAACTTCTCTTTGCCATGCGCCAAACTGAATAATAACAACAGATTGATTAGCTAACTATGTAATTAATAATTTGTGTGCAAGCCTTCTAATACAAACGTGCTCTAGAGCGGAGTGAGAAACACCCCCGTGTCGTTTGACTGAGGTAGGCTTTGTGTGTCTGTATATCTTGCTGCAGGTTAAGAAGAGCAAGCTCATCCAGCAAAAGTCCTCCACTCTTTCCAGTTTACCAGAGTGAACTCTGGAGAGGAAGCGAGAGAGCATTCTATGCTACTCGCCTCGTTTCCAGCGTCCGCTCGCTAAAGTGGAAAGGGAGCGGGAGGGGGGTGCTTCTCAGGGAGGAGCTTGTGCTGCATTTCTTGACCTGCAATATGACAGAATACTTTCTAGCTTTAAGGAGTGCGCCCCAGAGTTTAAAAAGCTTTCCTCGTGACTAAGGGCACTAGCATCGCAATTCGTTATCGGGCAAGTCACGTGATTTTTTTTTTAGTGGAGCTAATTGTAGATGTAAATTCATAAAATATACCTTGGCAAACTAAATTTTGTTTGCTGAATTAGACATTCGGGGGTAAGCCTAAAGACAGACTTGAACCAGCAAGAATTATTTGAGAGAAGATCCGCATTTTGGCTCTACAAGCATGTGAATTGAATTGGAAAAATAAAAATATTTCTTGCACCAAAGTTTTAATAAAATCTGCACCTATATTAGCAACGATTTAAAAAAAACATAACTTTTTAAACTAATTTTTTCCACTATCGGTCTTGTATGGCACGTTAACTTACTTCTAATTCCAAACGTTGTCACAGTTTGTTTCACACGTTTTTAATCTTCTCTTGGTTGTCACATTCGCATCCCGAACAGTGTTTTAATTAGAAGATTTCCAAGCCAATATACATTATTAACATATAACTTGCCTTACCTGAATATGGGTCCGTAAACCTTTGTCCACTCTACGCATCTGCGGTACAATGCCATATTGGTGGCGACTCCCAAGTTTCCCACGAAGGGAAGTGACCAGGGACCGGGAGGTTGTTTCCTTCCTATGGTATAAACGGCGTTGCGCTGACGAAACAGCACCACCCAGCAAACTAAAGTAACGACTCCAAACGTGAATGCCCATCTTGCGAAATCCAAGGTCTGCAACTGCATTAGAAATTGGTTGTAAGTAACTAAACAGGCACACCGCGCGACACTTTCTCTGCAAACAAGCGATCGCAGTTTTGTTTTCGTCTGTGTTTACTTTTACATTCGAACGGTTGTCATAAAAATAAGTAGTGCGAGGTGAAGTCCTCATCCAGGACAATAACCTAAGGTTAAAGGTTAGCGCCCCTGAATAGATTTTTCTCTCTTTTTTTGTAAAATAAAAAAAATCGTTGATGTGTCCGTGCTAACCTCATCCAGGATAGTAACCAAAGGGTAAAAGTAAGCGCCCATCAAAATTTGTTTTGTAGAAAAAACAAAACAAAAAGAACAAAAACGTTGATGTGTTGGCGTTAATAGTGTCGCGCAATGAACTCAGGAGGCTTATTCAAAAGTCTATGAAACAATATAGAAGGCCCATATTTTGGACATTGTATCCTACGGGAAGCATGTGACTGGACACGAGTCCACGCCAAATGCTTACGGAGCACTCCTGTCCCGTGCTGCTTCAAAGGGCATGCCGAATCGATGCAGCGGCTAGGTGGAGAGCACGCACTCTCGCAAATGGTCTATTGCGTACTGAAAATCATGAACATTTACCTTCAAAACACAAAAAGAAAACCAAAACAAAGTCAAGATTCGTTTATTCTTTGTCGATTTAGAGACACAGCGATCTTCGCAATGAACCGGCAATCCCCTCTAAAAATTACTGTTTAACCCCAATAGGCGCTGTGCACAAGTAGCACAAAGTGGACTCTGGAGGTTTGCCGACGTGCGTTCCAATTGAGCAGCCCAGATTGGTCCCACCTTTGGTTTTGCAACTTTGGTTTTGCACTTGGACTGCTTCGGGGGATCCACAGGGGGCCTACTTGTCCAGCTTGCATGGGCTGCCCTCGTGGCACCCACAGTGGGTTTCCTTGGGCAGCCCACAAGAACCCGCCCCGTGGGGCCCACAGAGTTCCTAGGATGGCAGCGCGTAGGTCCACTGTGGGCCCCTTCGTGGGGCCCACAGTGGACCTACGCGCGTAGCCCACATTACGACCCCCCGGCAGCTTCATCAGTTGTGGGGTTATTTCATCATTTCCCTACGGTGTGGGGTTCTGCAGTGCATCCCAAATTGAGCATGCCTCACCTTCCCCGTGTGCCTACTGGAAAAATTATTACAATCCACCTTTCCCCAAGTATGTGCTGCCACTTAGACACGCGACTGGGCTCAAGGCTGTTCGACACCCAAAACGTCAGCTACATCCTGTTTTGCCCATTGATCCGCTGTGAGAGGAAACTCTCGAACCGATATTTTTTGCAAAAAGGTCCATTTTGATACACTTTGATAAATCAATAAAACCTCTTACTTCTTGAGCACGACTCTCGAAACTTTGGACTTTCAAGTGTACAAAACGGAACAAAAAACTTTGCAGATTTTTATATAAATGCTGGGGACAGGTAATCGGGGTGCATAGCCAACTTGAGTTGGCTACAGACACAGAGTTTTACTGTATAAAAATTAATTGACACTGTAGTAAAATACATAAAACGGACCGCGTAACTGGGGAGGAATAAAAGCACATGGGCACTGCAAACATGAAGGGATGGACAGAACAAACATAACCCAGCAAACCAAGCGAGGCCGCACCTTACATCGCACCTAACCTCTTGTCAACAAACGGCAGAAGGGGTTTCTTCTTTACCTAACAAAATACACAATGCTAGTCGGGCATAGCGCCCGGACGACCACCCGCCGCACTACTTGTCCCCCGCGCCTGTTACACCTATGCGAGAGGCACGAAATACAAGTGAATGCGGCCGCATTCACTTGTACAAACATCAAGGGCAGATAATCTAAGTACTCGTACTCTGGCCGAACGGGGACTTCGAGCTCCTGATGTAGTCTGCCACTGATGGCTGCACTGCTGCTATTTTATGTTGTGGAGGCCCTGTGCTACATTCGGGTCTTTCCTTGGGTGCCGCGGCTTTCCGTTTTACCCCGGCGACATTCGTCTTGCTCTTGTCGACACTCTTTAGTGCTTCCTTGTGAGACCTCTGGAATAAGCAAAGCATGACTAGTTAATACTTATTGCACCGTATCAGAACAGCTCAGCGGCGCAGGACACTAGTCGAACTAGGCTTCAGCATTAGCACTTGAGACGAAAACGATATTTCTGCCAGACGCCAAAGATGGTCAACAGCGGCAGAAAATTCCGGACGTGCGGGCATTAAAAAGGGGAAAAGTGGTGGCTTTCAGTAAAACTAAAATGAAGACGATATCTAATTGACCAATGACAAGGCA
>JAZHYW010000576.1:0-29827 GCA_037355805.1 Ixodes ricinus
AAAAATGCATGTTCAGAGACATATGGGATTGGGGTTCCTTCTAAGTTAATGGGGTATCTGTACGTTTGTTTCATTGTAAACGCCAACGCCGCAGACTTCTCTGGTGATATGTACAAGCCTCGGCTGCTAAGGTACCGTGCGGCAATGTTGAGGGCTTTTTGTAGCCTGGCTCTGTTTATATATAAAGACTTGCTCGATGACCAGAAACATATATCGTCAGCGTATAAAGACACATGTACAGAAACAGGGAGTATCTTCAGAAGGCCTATAAGGCATATGCTAAACAGCATTGGACTGAGAACCCCACCTTGGGGAACCCCTTGTTTGACCTCATGGAATTCAGTGTTGCCATCTTGTGTCGATATATAGACTTTTCGTTCTTTAAGGTAACTGGAAATCCATGTAAATAAGCGTCCTCCGAAACCAATCGCCTTCATGTCGGAAAGTATGGCCTCGTGTTCTACCGAATCGAAGGCTGCTTTTATATCAACAAATACTGCGGTGGTAACCTGCTTGACTGACTTCATTTGCTCTATGCTAGAGACTAGATCTATAACGTTGTCAATACTGCATCTGCCACGTCGGAAACCACTCATGGATGAAGGATAAATGCATCTATTTTCAAGATCCCACTCCATGCGTGCAAGCAGCATGCGTTCCATTATTTTGCTTATGCAGCTAGTTAATGCGATCGGGCGATATGAATTGATATCGAGTGGTGGTTTCCCTGGTTTGAGAATTGGTATTACGCGAGCAATTTTCCAATCTTGGGGTATAATGCCAGTCTCCCATGAGGTATTGAATAAAGTGAGTAGGGCCATTCTAGCAGTTTCCCCTAAGTGACGTAAGGCTGAGTAGCGTATGCCATCTGGACCTGGACAGGACTTGGTGTTGGATGTAGCGAGTGCTATGTCTAGTTCCTTGAAGTTGAAACGGTCGTCCATAGAATTACATGCACTTACAGGGACGTGGCCAGGTGGTGCACCCTTGCTGTGATTGTTACCGGAGGGGCAGCTTGTAATCTTGATGCAGAACTCTTCTGCCACGACTGTTTCAGATATTTGGCGTCTCAAAGAAATGGCTCTGAAGGGGTGAATTTGCTTTGGCCTTACGCTGAGGCTTCGCGTGATGTGCCATATTCGGGTAGTTGGCTTCCTGGGATCAAGGCTGGAACTCAGTGACCTCCAGCGTCTTCTTGAAAGTTTGTCTAAGTGCCGCTGTACATGTTTTTGTGCTCGTCTGGAAGCCTGAATATCTTCAACTTCTTTTGTTTTTCTTGCTTTTCGTTCAGCCCTTCGACGGATGGCACGAAGACGCTCATATTCTCCATCGACCGTTGCCTGTGGGTTTGTCACGTTGAAAGACTTCGTTGCTTCTGAAGTGGAAGATGTTATTGCATTCACAAAGGTTTCCGTTGCAGTGAGCGTAGAACTGACAGATTCCATTTTTTCTTCAAATATTTTCCAGTCGGTATAAGGTACCGAGAAGCGCTGTTTGGAACAACACAGACCTCTCACTGTGGTGTATGTAGGTGCATGGTCACTTCCGTGAGTTTCAATGTCAGCGAACCATGTAGTTTCTTCAGCGAGACCTGAAGATGCAAACGAAATATCTAGAGGGCTGTTCACTGATGCACCTTTAAAGAATGTAGGACTTCCATCATTGAGTATCACGAGATCATGGTTTAGCGTAATTCCAAGTAATGCCCTTCCTCGAGCATTATTCTTCGTACTTCCCCACAGTGTATGGTGAGCATTAAAATCTCCTGTCAGAAGACGTGGTGACGGGGTTTGTTGGAGAATAGCTTCAAGTCTCTTAGTGTCAAATTCTGCTCGAGGAGGTATATAACCAGTTATAACACTGAATGAGATGTCGCCTTTTTTATAGTCACAGCAATATATTCATTTGTCCTATGGGACGAAATATTGTGCTCAATAAATGTGAGATCTTTTCGAATGCCGAGTAATACTCTGCTAAGACCGGTTTCTCTGTGGGAGTGAAGAAGTTCATAACCAGATAATCTGATGTTAGGTCCTACTCTTGATTCCGAAATTGCTACTACAGGAAATTTATGTTTGAAGAGGAATTGCCGAAAATTTGACAGCCTATTTCGAAAACCTCTTGCGTTCCATTGAAGGACAGTGGCCTTACTTCGTAATTTATCTAGTGACACCAGAGCATCACGAATGGAAGGACAGCATCAATCAACGTAATAAGCGCTTTGGCTATAGGCGAATCCCAAGAGCAAAGAAGATTGCGGATGACATTGACAACTGTCTGAATCTTGGCCTCAGACATTGGTGGTTGCTGTCGTGTAGACTTCTTTTCAGGCCGTTTGGTTTCCCTTCTGATTTATCAGTGGATTTTGAAACTTGTGTGGGAAGAGTTGGAAATTCATCTTCACTGTTCAACTTGAGTGGGGGATTACTCGTGTTTTTCTTCGCGTATTTCTGCGGGTGTCTCGGGTTGGACGGCTCGGCTGATGAGGAGTCTTCGCTCGTTGGGAGCTCTTGAGCCGCGGATGGTTTTTTTTCTTTGACGCAGTCGTTTTAGGGGTCTCTTCAGTCAGTTGTTCTTTCGATGAGAGCAGCGCCGCTTTCGCTGACGCATAGCCAACTTTAGCTTGGCTCTTGTACTTGTATATCTTTTGTTCTCTTTGGTATGCCGGACAAAGATGAGATGTCGAGTCATGAGCTTTGCCGCAGTTCGTGCAGAGGAAATTGTCTGCATTGCAGCCGGTGCGTTCATGTGGTCCCCCGCAGCGTGTGCAACGTGACTCTTTCGTGCACGCGGTTCGAATGTGTCCAAACCCATTGCATTTCGAGCATTGGCGAGGTTTCTCTACAAACGGTTCCATCCTGTATCTTGTATATCCAATCGTGATGTATTCCGGCAAAATGTCTGTGTTGAGGACAACCTTAACAACTTGGGACGTGCCTAGCCGACGAACGGAGATAACAGGCGCCGTAGCTCGAATAGCCACCTGAAGTTCCGTGTCGTTTATGTCTGACGGTACTCCGTATACAACTCCGATGGCCGATTCACGGGGAAAAGGCTCGTAGGCCTGGACAGGGATGCCTCCGATGGTGGTCAGTGAAAGCAAAGCTTTTGTCGCATCTCTGTTTCTCGTGTCTATAGCAAGTAGATTCAGCCTTCGGTTTGGCCTGACAAGGATGATTCCATCTGGGGCAGTCATCTCTAGCTTCTCGGTGATTTTCAGCGGATTGATTGTGGCGATTATTTTGGACGGATCTTTTGGCTTCAGTACCACTACGAGGTGGGGATGTTCTTGTTTCGTGTTTTTGACGGTCTTATTACTTGTCTCGGAGCTGCTGGAAGCTTTGCGTTTTTTGCGATTCTGGACCAGATTATATGGGTCGGAATCGTCACCGGGATCGTCGGAGATGCTCTCGTAGTAGGAGATTGTGCTCGAAGCACTTGACGTACCCATAGGCAATTCTTCCATTTCAACTGAAGGTGTGTCCTGGCCGGAGGAAGGGCCGGCCTCGGCCATGGCAGATGAGCGATCGACTCAATTCGAAGAAAATGTTGCGTTTGGCTGGCCAGGGAGGTGAGAACTTTGATTAAAAAGGAAAAATATTGAGACGAGCTCAGGATCAGCAACGATAAGTTCGACTTCTTCTTCTTCTATCATCAGAAATTTTGAGTGGATAGTACGCTGCGGAGAGCGGGCCGCGTGCTCAATCCATGCTTTGAAGTGACGGCACGAGCTCCCGCTAGCAAATCTTAGCTCTTGTATACACTCTTAGAAATAGGGGGTGTATAGGGGTACTCCCCTTGTCCCATATGTAACAATTCAAAAACTACATTTGGACGTTCTGTCCACTGGCGTCGAGCTGACGATACCAACTTTTACGAGCGGCTTCATAGCTGTTTGATATGACGTACTAAATAGCTAATGTGTGTATCAAAGACTACAAAAAATAATTACAGAGGTTTTGAAGCAGGGCCAAATCAATCTTGATTGTCTTCTTATAGCCTTTAATGCGTACATTAGCTATTTTAATAAGTTGTATTGGTCGACTGTAAAGCCGCTCTTGAAAGTTGGTATCGTCGGTTCGACGTCTGCGGATTGAACGTCGAATTGTTGTTTTGGGGAGTTACCTATATGGGACAAGGGGCGTACCCCTATACACCCCCTATTTCTCAGAGTGGCCGATCTACTAAAACTCGCTATTATTAAAGAGTTTTAGTAGATCGCCTATCCAGAGCTAAGCTCTAATAACAACACCTCGTGCCATTAAAAAAAGTGTATGCATACTTATACACCTTTCCACAAGGCCGCCGTCTTGAATGTCGCCACTTCTGGTATGTGGTGAAACATCGTTTTGATTTGTCCACGTGGCTGGAAGGTGCTTACGAAAAATGTGTTTGCGACTCATTATTGTTTCGCCTCACCTAAATTTTATCGCATATTCAAAGTTATTCTGGGACGAAAAGTTATTTTTTCGTCCCTGATACCAGATATGGAACCCAAGTGATTGAGAACGACAGGAAACAGAAAACGTCTATACAGCCTGAACTTAGTCTGCCTCAACGGGCGAAGCTGTTGAGATCGACCGTGCATTCCTGTGCGAACGACGACCAAGTGAACATCGAGACGGTTGGTATGCGATTCGAACCCGAGAGCTGTTATGAATGCCGCCCCCCCCCCCACCCCTGGCCCCCGGACCATTTTCCGGAATGTCTGCACCTGGCCGTTTGTTTTCGTCGAGCGCCTCCCCCGGGTTTAGGGTCGGCTGATTCAACGAGCCTGGCGCCATCGCTTTGGAAGCACGTCTGCCCAGCGAACGCACCAGACGGGCGCCGTGATATAGCATCCGAACAGCGAAAATAATGTCTAAGGTTTCACGACCCAAACACCGGCACGATCCGGGGCGATGAGATCATCCGGACACCTTCACTCTACGTGTAGACACGGAGGGCCGGATGTCGGCACGTCATGTCTCGACCCCGGACGACGCCTTGGCCCGCTGCGTGGATTCCAACGAGCCGATGTTTTGGTGGAACTCTCGGCGCCATCTGGACCGGCAGTGAAGTGTTTACGGCGGCTGAGTGTGTGCGCGAATGGAATGCGGGCGGTGTTTGAACGGGGCACTGTACTGGGATTGACCAACCATCCGCCGATATAGGGTCCCCACCTAGAACGAACAGTTTAAAAAGAGAGAACTTCGACAAGCAATGCGTTCTCTGATTTTGTAACCATACTATTGTAAGTATGTATTAAATAGTGTACACGTCGGAGCAACCCTCGCCTTTCCTGTGAGTTTCCTGGCTCCGTCCTGCCCGAGCGTAGGTTTGGCGGACGGCTTTGCTACAGAGACAGGCTCCCGAACACAACAATGAGCAATCTAGCCAGTGCGGTAGAACCGCTAGCCTGGGCTCCTTAACGTGCACCACGCAGTATAGTACGAAGTTTTCGTACATTGTTTTCGCCGTCCCGCAACGCTCTCAGCAGCCCGCTACAATACACGGAACTCTACAGTCAAGGCCATCGGCGCGCAGGTGCAGTAGCGGCGTCTTCGTTGCGGAGGGCTTAGCGGAAGGGGAAACCACGTCTACGAAAACTCACTAACGATACACGACCACACGCCGGTACTATGCTCACCCAGATCAAAGCGGGCAGGGGTGGAGATTAAACCCATGATCCGTGGCTTCTGCTCCGAGCTGGTGTGCGCTAGCCCACTCGGCCGCCGATCCCCCCCTCCCCCACTCGTGCCGTTACTTTGAAGCATGGATTGATCACGCGCCCGATGGGCTCGCTCCCCGTAGCGTACGATCGACTAAAACTCTAGAGCTATTACTTTACTGACCGCATTTGAATTGACTGAAATCTTGAGTAATGTAGTGAGTTTGGCCAGTTAATATTAAAACGACACAAAAAAAGAAGAAAAAACAAAAACAAAATAAAAAACAGCACACAAAGGAAAGACCAGCAAGAGAGAGACACAGAACACACGAGCGCTCGCGTGTTCTATGTGACTTCTTCCTGTGGTCGTGTCCTTTGTGGGCTGTTTTTCATCACGCCGACTGAAATCCGGTTTAACTTTTTTGTGTTTTTTTTCTTCTTGTTTAAAGTGTTGAATGAAAATGTATTACGTATTTTTTAATCCCCCCCCCTCATGCAATGCATCTTCTAAAAGGATGCCCTTGAGATCAATAAAAGAAATGAAAATAATAGTAAACACTTACACAACCCGTACGGTGAAACACAGCGACAGCTGAGGTGTGACGTCGAGCCCGCTGAGGTATAATTTCGGAGCAGGTGGACTGAATGAAAGGCAAAGGTGCAAGCGCGCATCATAGAATTCGCATGGGCGTTTCGTATTAAACCGAGTAACACAACGGACGGAAATTACATAGCGTTTTGGGACCAATGAGAGTGTATTAAAGGGATGCTGAACCGAAATTTGGATTTCACCAAATAAGGGCGCAGAAGCTTTGAACTGGACGCTAAACAGTAAACTTTCAGGCAACTTTCCGAGGGGAGGGGCCGGCCGGCCAGGAAAGTGACGATGACCGATGATGGTGTTCGCCCGATGGAAGTCCCCGGGAAGTCGAATAAGAAAAAAAATCTAAAAGTTGTTCGATCCTGCTGGACACATTCCGACGTTGGTTGGTTTACGATGGCCGGTGTGGCCACGTTTATTTTAAAACAAAACGACAAGTCAACGGTAATATACAAAACTTCCAAAATTAAAACCCATACTTTAGTCCCCAGCCTCAAGAGCCGAATTCCCTGAGAATCCTCTCGGCACCCCTTTTCTAGACTCGTAGGGGCCTCCTTTCCCTCCAGAGACGGACCAATCACTTCAAATTTCACCACTCCCACGTGGTACACTGTCGCCCAATGGTCGGCGAGCTGTCAGCCTGACGCTCCAACCGCCAAATCCAAATTCCTTCTAGAGTCGGTCTCTGCTTTGTTTTCAGTCTGGCTGGCGCCAACAGCTAAATTATTACGTCGGGCAAAAAGCGACAATTTTACACTAAGCGGCAAAACCCTCTATATACAGGCACACTCGGTTAAAAACCGCAAGCAGCTCCAAGCACGTGTTCTCCCCGCACCGCTCTTCGAAACCCGAGACGTTTCCTAACGACCGCGGGGGAAGCTCTCCCGCCTCGGCCGCAATGCTCCCGCAAAAATGCTCCCTCCACAACGCCGACGCCAAAATAAAAGGTTAAAAAAAAACAATGCCGACGCAACTCTGGACAGATAAACTTTTCTAAAACAAATCTTACTTATTACCCACAAAATCCTTCGCTACTTAACACTTTCAAACACCTATAATCCTGTTTGGAGGGTGTTTCATACCAATTACGCAGTTTCAAAGCGCTATATTTTCTTTTACAATATGGGTAATGTTTTTTTATACACCTTCTGAGCGTGTGAGAGAGGTGTTGTTACACCTTTTGGTGGCTTTGGAAAGGTGTTTAAAAAAGATTGCACCTTTTACAGAGGAGGTGTTTCCGCCTGAAAACAACTTTTTATTTTAAGGTTTGCCGGGACAGATTGTTGAAATGCGATGCGGGTATCATACTGGTTCTCCTTATAAGACATGTTTTTGGGAACGTTGGGGTAGAGGGGGATGGAATAATCACCTAATCCAACCAGAAAAAGGGGAGGATTAGGAGGATTATGAACATAACTAGAAGTGGCTACCATTTTTTCTAGTTTCGGTTTGGGCCTCTAAAGCGCGGAAACGCATTACGTCGCTATCGCTATCAACAAGAAGACAATGGCGGCGTTCAAACGGAGGGTGGGATAGAAGCGCAGAAGTGCGTCGTTTGTCAGTCAAGGTAAGTTCTTGATTTTTTTATTTTTTAAGTGTTTGGAGGAAGTATACGACTTTGAAACGTTAATAGGTGCGCTATCAGAACTCCCGATCTATGTACGCCAGTTTTGTAATCGGAGCAGTGCTAAAATGTGGACTGCAAACATATGCTTTTCGAGGTGGTCGGTAATAGGACCTGCCAGTCGTATGTAAGGAATTTAGGAATTATGGACTTCGCTTGATTATTTGGGTGTGTTCAATCGTGATATTACTCAGTGATTGCCCTTGACATCAGTAAGAACTCGTTCACGTTTCAGTAATGTAGCTGTGCTGGCATGGGCGTACCAACCGGGGGGGGGCAGGGGGGCAGCGCTTGCCCCCCCAGTTCTGAGTGAGGGGGGCAAGGCATGTGTGTTTGCCGGCCCCTCCCCCCCCCGCCCCTAAAACAGCCGCCACTGGGCAGGGCAAACACTGGCCGGCGGCAGCCCAAGGGATTCCAAGGGCATCGCTCCCCGGCCCCGGGGGGGGGGGTGTCGAGGTCTGGTTTGCCCACCCCCACTCAAAAACAAGTTGGTACGCCACTGTGTGCTGGTGTTTATGTTTTGGGGGTGAAACCTAAAATATTTGAATGAGGGGAAACAGTGAGTTTAACTAAGTTACGTCGATTTACGGCTTCATGTTAATGGGGCATTCGTGCTTCGTATTTCGTGTCCCGAGGCACTCGTTGAATTTGTTGCCTCACGAAGTATACGAAACACGAGTCAAAACGTTTGGAAATAAAAAAGTGTTTTTTTCTTGCGGTGAAGAAAAATTATAATTTTTCTCAGAGACGTCTACCCGGTATATATTTGTTTGCAGTTCATCTGCGCCGAAGTTCTAGCTCTAAATGCTGCTACACACGCAAAAAACTAGGTCGCCCAGCATATAAGTACGAAACGTTTTTTTTTTTTCAAATGATTTAGTGAATTAACATCGTATCTGAAAAAAAGGCATATTTGTCCATAGTATAGGACAACTTCTCGCAGTTGAAATTCAAAACCACTCATGCATTTTGAATTGATATCTACTGAGGCATCAGCTCATGAATTATGTTTGATTTTCTGAATGCCATATTTTGAAAAAGTTTTAATTGCCTTTACGCAAATGTCAAAACTGCATTGCATTTCTGACGTTCAAGTATCTGTTCTTGTTATATATGACTGCTTCCTCCTCTTCAGGCACCTATGCAGGGGGAGGCCCATGGGGCCCGGCCCCCGCCCCCCCCCCCGAAATCTTCCATTTTGCTGGGACCTCCTCTCCCCCCTCTCCCTCATACAGCATTTTGTCATGGGCGGCCCCCCCCCCCCCCGAAACAACATCCTGGCTACGTGCCTGCTCCTCTTACTACACAGGGAAGACGCACTCTATGTGGCCTGCCTTATGTTCTCTCCCATGGTAAGGAACTAGAACTTTCCGAACACCTGTATGTCCATCATGCAGAGTGAACGAAACTCTTAAAGCGATTAACATCACCGGAGGCCTAGCAGCTCTGATGGCAGCGTTCTGGATATTCAATATCAAGTATGCTAAACTGCGCTTCAATACTACAGCTGCCTTTAAAAGGTTGTTTTTGCGACTCAACATATCGAACCTGAAGTCTCCTGCCGTCATGTTCATGAACTATAGTGTTTGTGTATCAGAAACGTTGTTGCCAGGTTATCGGTTTTACCTGTAACTTTAGCTGTGTTGAAAGTTGTCTGGTGGGTAATTGTTTTTTTTTCTTGGATGCGTCGGGTTTTGGGGGGATTATTGTTTTTGTAATTTTGCTTGTTTCTGAAGGGCTATAATGCTTTATACATATATATACATATATATATATATATATATATATATATATATATATATATATATATATATATATATATATATATATATTAATTTCTTTATCATGATGGCCTAATTTCTTTGTAAAGTAGAGCCATAGCTTAGAGTAACCTTTGCCTACTCGTAGCGAAAAAGAAAAATTATGTGACTATTGATTTTAGGGGCCTTTGACTTTCTCTACCTGCCGAAGTAATCCACATGTTTTGCAAAAAGTCCTGCTTTGGAATAGCGGCTTCTGGGTCGTCTGGTCGTAGATGCGACTTTCAGTAAGCAAATCACAAAGTTCTGTGCTCCATAGCCCCTTTTTTCTGGAGTGGCTATAGGACCCAAAACTTAGAGGCATGACTGCTGGAAGTTACAAGTGCTGTCAGACGACCCAGATACCACTACTGCAAAACATAACTATGTGCAAAACAAGCGGATGCCGTCGGGACGGTATGGCAGCACACTTAGAAGCGGCAGTAACAGATCACTCTGATGTGTATTGCTCACACCATATCACAATGCAGCAGGGAACATCTTTATTGAACAGATATTGCTAAGAAAAAGACAGGGAGAGTGCAGACTAGCTGATGATAGTTAATAATCTTGTGTAACAGCCCAGACTGTGGTTAAAAAAAAGTAGAAAGTGGCACAGAGGGGAACGCCTCTAGAAGAAAAAAAGAAGACGTTTACAATCCTCTCTAATGCCGAATTAGAGCGCAGCTCTTGAGGAGGAGGAGGGAAGGGTACCGAGGGTGGGAAGGGTACGGTACTACGGAGGAGAATTTACCGGGAAATTGTGCGACAATTTCCAGGTTAATTCCCCGCTAAATTTGGAGGAAAATTTCACTGCTAAATTTAGCGGAAACTATTGACAGAGAAATTTCCCCGCTAAGTTTTGCGAAAAAAATTGCCCGCTAAATTTGGCAGAAAATCATCCTCGCCAAATTTAGCGAAAAAACGTTCCCCGCTAAATTTAGCGGGAAAAGTTCCCGCTAAATTTAGCGGTACAATTTTCCGATAAATTTAGGGGGAACATTTTTGCTAAATTTAACAGGAAAATTTCCTCGCTAAATTTAGCCAAACAATTTCCCGCTAAATTGAGGCGCCGTGTGACGCCATTAGGGTGGTGTCAGGGTGACGTCCCACGTGACGTCATCCTCGTGAGGTCACACTTGTCACTCGTGACCCTCGTTACGTCACTGGTGACCCTCGTGACGTCACTCGTGACCGTCCTGACGTCACACGTGACGTCACGTGTGACGTCATTATTGGAAACGTCAATGCAACGCGCGGTAATGCGGACGGCGACGGCGTCGCCGCTCAAGCCGGAAACGGGCGCCTATGAGCTGCGCTTTAAAAAAAACAGAGCGGGTTATTTCTTAACATGGGCGACCAAAAGCGTCGTTCTCTTCGGCATTCAAAAGTTGCTCAAAAGCTCATTATGATGTCTTTACTTTTGAATAATTATGTTTTCATCCACGGAAATAAAAACAATGTCTGGCTGTCAACTTTCATGGTGTTATATTTTAAGAAGGCGATTACTTCAAGCTTCCTTCGTGCTTTTTACGCACGCTATCGAAATTAGTTTGCAACTGATAATAAGTAGACAAGAATACAACTCGTGACGTCACAGCGAGGCAAATCCTGGCCGTGACGTCAGGAACGGAAGCCATAGGAGGGCGCCATCGAAACATTTCGGCGTTTATAATCTGTCGAAGAAAAAAAAAGCTTTCGTTTGTTTGTTTTATTTCTTTATAGTGTTTATGGACTAATAAATTAAAGAATTGCATTACAGTGGCATTCATGCCTCTTCTAAATTTAGCGTTTTTTTATTTGTTGAGTTTGCAAAATTGTTCATAAATATGTTTTTTTTATTATTGAGAAACCAAAGCTTGGTTATAATGTTTGGATATGAAATATTATAGCATGTTTGTTGAGTGTGAGTCCCTCATTAAAGGGACCATGAAATAATTTTTCAACTCCTAGCTCCTTAGCTTTAATCCTCAACTCAAAAGCGAAATGAGAAATCAAGTGGTCCTGACTTGCTTGGGCGCCAGAGGCGAAGACTCCAAGCTGCCACAGGTTCTCCATCACACCATCTATTTTCTTATTTTTCTTTCAAGCTGCCACAGTGCTTCTTAAGCACGCCATGGAACTTGTCATTCTCAAGTGATGAGAAGTCCCGTCAAGGCACTCATTGGGCACGGACGCGAATTCATATATTCGTAATCGGAAATAAACAGCGCGCAAAAATGCAGACAACGACAGAGGGAAAATGGGAACGACACGAGCGCTGGACTCACAACTAAACATTTACTGAAAAGAAAAAACAACACCAACGAAATAAACCGCACTATCGCTTCAGCACGTGTCAACTTAAGCAATTTTGTTTTTTGTAGAAAACCCCATGTTTGACTGACACATGCATATTGCCTTTCTTTTAGTGCATACGCAACCAATAAATCTCCGGTGGTTTTATCTGTGCCCTTCCCGATGATGGTGATGTTGTTGAATTTGGGCTGGCATTTACAAACAGCACAATGCAGAGGCAAGTGAACCCCAGCGGTCGACCGCAGTGACCAGTCATGCTGATGGGCTCGGTCATTAATATATCGGCCAGTTTGGCCGATGTACACTCTTCTGCAACTTAGTGGGATCTTGTATGCCACACCAACCACGCAATCCACACACTTATTCCTGTGCTTTACGGCACATTGGCTGTTGCCCCCAGCCTTTTCGGCAATTCTAGGGCAGAGTTGCGCCAACTTCCGAGGCGCCGGAAACACAGTAGGAACGTCAAACCGCCCGGCTACCTTTCTCAAATTGTGCAAGATTTTGTGCATATAAGGGAGCACCTGGGGTCTCGTTGTGGGTCTCTCTTGTTTTCTGACTTAACCCTCCCTTAATCCTCTTGAACAACGTCTGCGCTATTGCCAGAATAACTGACGTTGGGAAACCAGCGTCTGTCAGTCGCTGTACCTGCATCCTAAAACTTACTGACATTGAATGATAGCAGGACTTTTCCAAGGCGGTCTGTAGGCAAGAGGACACAATGATCCTTTTTACGAGTTTAGAGTGGACCGCCTTCGCCCGCTAAATTTAGCGCGATGTCACGTGACGGCATGTGTGACGTCACGAAGGTAAAAGTTCCCCGCTAAACCTGGCGGGAAAACGTTTCGCTAAATTTGGCGGAAAAGTTTTCTGCTAAAATTTGCGAAAATGTTTCCCCGCTAAATTTAGCAGAAAATGTTCCCGCAAATTTAGCGAAAATATTTGACCCTCGTGACGTCACGTATGACGTCACGAGGGTCACGTAGGCCATGAGGGTACCCACTTGACGTGACGAGGGCCACGTGGGTACCCTCATGACACGTGACCCAGTTTTATTCTCGTGACATCACAGGTGACGTCACTTGTGACGTCAATATGGGAAACGTTCCATAATGCGAAGCGCGGTTACGCCGACGCCGTTCAACCCGGAAACGGGCGCCTGCGAACTGCGCTCTAAACCGTTGACCTAGGAATAACATGGGGAAGGGGGGGCGGTCTCCCTCCCCCACTCCCTCCTAAATCGGCCCATGTATGGGCACCTACCCAGTGCGCTGCCAGATTGCCCGGCGGGGACTGTTTTACTGACAATGCATGTTATCTTGCTACCATGCATGACCATGCATGTTACCTTGCTTGCTTGTTACCTTGTTATCAACGGTCTGTGGAAGGTTTTGGCGGAGTACCGAATACAGCTCGCGTCGATATGGAGCTCGGTCGACGGTGCGAAACCGCGAAGGGTCCTACTAGAGGCCCAACCACATGGGACGTTTTTTCACGCGCTTTGTCCGCGTCGGCGTCACCTCGCGTCAGCGCGCGGCGCTGACGCGAGGTGACGCGGTCCTTGCCGATATTCCGGCCAGATTTCGCCGTCGGCCCGCTCGTCGCATTGTTGTGGGTGACCTCGAACGGCGCGCGCCGATGCTGACGTGGTCAGGGCGCGTCAAAAAACGGCCCGTGTGGTTGGGGCTTAACAGCTATCGCTGCTATATCGTATAGCCAGCCCAACGTTACTAAAACTCTCAGTTGGGAAACTCACCGTAGAAACCTGGGCCGCTGGCGTCCACCGAGATCGAGCTAAATACGATAACAGCGCCACCCTTTAGCGACGAGTTGTAACATGAAAGTTGCTTTACGATGGCCTCCGAGATCCCGAAGCGCGCTTGGGGATCTCCAACGATACTATAACCACTCAGTTGGGAAACTGCCATAGAAGCTGCTCTGAAAAAGCGGCACCGATCCGTCCACGAAAACCAACGTTACTAGAACCCCTCAGTTGGGAAACTGCCATAGAGCCTGCTTTAAAAATGTGGCTCCGATCCGTACTCGAGAAACCGAGCAAATGGCGATCGCAACGCCGCCATTTCTCCCACAGCGTCCACTCCGGGAACTGCACCGGTGCATGTCGAGTCGGGCAAGGGCCGGTGGCGCCATCTCGCAGGGTCATCTCGCAGTAGCTATGTAAAGCAACTTTCATGTTTCAATTCATCGCTAAAGGGTAGCACTGTTATCGTATTTAGCTCGGTCTCGGTGGACGCCAGTGGCCCAGGTTTCAAGGGTGAGTTTCCCAACTGAGGGTTTTAGTAACGTTGACCAGAACCGAGCTAATGGCGATCCCAACGCCGCCATTTCTCCCGCAGCGGCCAGTCCAGGAACTGCACGTGACTTCCATTTCCCTTGCAACAGGCTATTTTGGGGCCAGAACAGATACTGTGGAAGGGGCTTCGAAGTACCGCCTCCGACTCCCAAGCGGACGCGCCGCGGATTAATAACGTGATTAATATGCGCCTAACTCAGGACGCGCTACCTGAAATCCCCGCTGAGGCACGGTTGTATAAAAACAATATTAATTATACTGCAAAACCTTGCGAACTAAATATTTTAGAAAACAACACGCGCCCTCCATTTTGTACTAAACTCCAATAAAAGTTACCACAAAAAGAGTTTTTTCCGTTAGTTTTTACGCAAAAACATGCTTTCTAAAAGCTCAAGGCGACCACAGTTAAGACAAATGATACAGAGTGGCGCTGTTGTCGTATTTAGCTCGGCCCCGGTGGACGCCAGCGGGCCAGGTTTCAACGGTGAGTTTCCCAACTGAGAGTTCTAGTAACGTTCATGATCTCGGAGGCCATGGCTTTACATAGCTACTGCGAGATGGCCCTGCGAGATGGCGCCACCGGCCCTTGCCCGATTTGACGTGCAGCGGTGCAGTTCCCGGAGTGAACGCTGCGGGAGAAATGGCAGCGTTGCGATCGCCATTAGCTTGGTTCTCGAGTACGGATCGGAGCCACTTTCTTAAAGCAGGCTCTATGGCAGTTTCCCAACTGAGTGGTTCTAGTAACGTTGAGCCAGCCGGCATCAGCGAGGCGGCGCCAGCAGAGTGAGAGCCCACGGTTATACCCTATCTCGTTGTAAATTGGCAAAGGGTGAACGACAAGCCCCACATCACGTGCGGACGGCTTCGATATGCGCTGCGTATACGACGCAACGCACAAATATTGGAGCATGACGCAGCGAAGAGCCTGACACTCTCCGCAGTAAAAACGCACTCCGGTGATATGTAGTTACATTCCGATTGGCCCGCCGCTGCCGCAGCTTCTGCCGTAATGGCATGTCATGCGATCACGGCTTCCTGGTCTACCCAGTATTTCTTGCGTCAGACACTAGGCTAAGCGGCGCCACCGGAGTAATAGCTCACGTTTGAACAATGCAGCCGCCACTCCCAGGCATACGCAATATCACTTGCTTCCGTCGCTAGATAGCGCAAAATCAAACAGCATTGCAGGTTGTCTATAGCGATGAGTTAGCGTTGCGCTGTAGGTATGAACAGGCTTGAATTTTGACTCCAAGATGCATTTTACGAGGTTAAAATTACTAAATATACTGCAAAGAAAAAAAAACAGTATTTTTTAGCCTATTCTCCGCGCAAATCTTATTAGAAAGTTGAAGTGATTTTTTGAAAATATATATAAAAAATGTGGCCAATTTTCGCCCGTTTCCTGCAACTGCCGCGATTCAGCTTTATGTATTCGATAGCCTTGTCGGCCGCTATGTTCCCATTAAAAAATTGTAGAAAATCACTTATAACATTTATATAAATTAACGGTTCGCTCTGAAAAATTGGCATCTGGTTCAGATCGCTAGCGCTACATTTGGGCGGAGAATGAACGTTTGGCGATAAGTAATTTATTAATAATAAAAAAAAATTACGATTTTTTTTTGGTGTTGAGGGGGGGGGAGGTGGCACAAACCTGTAGAAAGGAAGAATTTGCTCTAAATGGCCGACAGTCAACGAGGATGTCACGAACTGATTACGCGACAGTTATACTGGTATAAAGCTGAAGCAACCACTCAGTTTCGCTTATAGACCTCTTTCAAGAGTCACGTGCCGATTATTAGAAGGTCGGAACGACTGCACAATGACGGAATAACTGGCATCGTGGAACGTGGATTTCATTCCATAAGATTGCGAACGTCGGAGCGCGGCCAACGCTAGGTGCCGCCGAGCCTGAGCTAATCAAACAGCGTCTAGAGTGCAATGTCATTGCGCTCATGCGCTCATCACCTCTTTTTTGCGGATGTGTTTTTGCCATATCATCCAACCCAACGCATAAAGTGTGCCGTGACGTTACCGTGTTAGTCCGGAATTGTACAGGGATTCCACAGCTGCCAACAGGGGCCAGCCTTTCGAAAAGGTCTATACTTCGTTTCACCTTCCGTCCAGACGCAGCCGATGCTACGAGATTATATGACGAATCACAGAGCGTCAAAAGGGCACCATCATGGTGTTCGTAATGTTTCTGTGCATGTTCCAAGGTATATGTACATGGGTAGCGAAGCTTCGGCCAAAAAGCGGTTCAAAACAAATCGCCAGCGACATCGCCCTGGAGGGTCACGTGAAGGATGCGATTGAAGCGCGACTAGGAGAGGCGGGGACAAACATTAATAAAATTAATTAGTTTGTGACTAGAAGTATATTCATTTGTATTTTTAAACAATCTAAATATAGTTATTAGATATTATCAATCATATTTGGTTCGCTACAAAAGTCAAAACTGTCTTTGTTTTTGCTAATATTATGCCTACTTCTTATTAGCGTCCTCTGTACGCTACTAGCAAAAAGGCCGGCTAGCAATAGCAATATTTGCAGTTCTTTCTAGACCTCGTGGCGCGCGGAAAGACAGGCTGCTGACGTTCGTCTGCTTGCTTGTGTTTGGGGCTCCACTGACTCCACGCCGTTCTTCGCTCTTAATTGTTTTAGCGGCAGTTAACGCCGTTTGGGAATTTTGTTGTTTGCTCGGGCGTGATTAGCCCAGTTACTTGCGAGAGAACTCGGCAGTCGTGCGCTTGGACCTTGGACGCTACTGCGTCCAAGGGGCTCAACGTCCTTTGCGACGATGAGCAGAGCGCGATACGGAAAGAAACGGTGCTCCGTGGAAGTGTGTGAAAGCGACACCCGCGCGGCTGGCATCTCGCTGCACCGGTTTCCCCTTGACTCTCGAAGGTGAGACTTCGCTACTGTCAGTAACATGCCTGCTGTGTGATGTCATGCCCCCTTGTTCGGTCTTTTCTTAACTCTCGTTAGTTTTACCTAAAACTATTTGGGTTGTCTGGATGTGCACAAGAAACTACACGTAAAGGCGTAATATGTTATACTAGGAATGTTTTAACTTCGAAATCACTTTGACTTCGCAGCGTTGTTTGCCTTCATTATAAAAGTGCCCACGATATTCAAATTTACCTGTACCGGCCTGGCTCTGAGGAGCCTAGTGTCGTGATCATCGGCGTGGTTGTAAGTGGTACAACACAGATATATAGTAGGGCATCTGTGCGTAAGACTTGTGTGTTTACTCTTCATGATGTACACAGAGCGTTGATGGCATGCATAAGGAAGGACTTCAAAATCTTGTCCTTCGCTAAGTTTACATTAAATTTGCAGAGCTTATTTCTGCGGCTTCATTGGACCACACATACTCGTGCACCCTACTAGAGAACAGTCCACTAGTAGCCCACAATAAGCGGTGGCCGAATATTGTTGGTGCTATCCTATTATTCCCATTCTTTTTAGTGAGCTTGCTTTCTTAACCGGTAGAAGCAGTGCAACTTGACGAAGGACAAGAAACAAGGAGTATACAGACAGGCGCTGTAAAAGTACACAGAGAGGCACTGTTTCTGCCAGCTAAGATGAACAACCAACTCGCCCAACTTTCCGCTCTGTTGAGCTCGCTTTCTTACTTACAGTTCTTCTGAAAGCCTTTCTTTCTTTATTAATATTTTTTTTTTGCAGTTGATCACTTCCACGCTTTACGTCAAGATGCTGCTCCTGCTCAAGAGTCCAGCGGGGATGTGGCTGAAATGGAGATTTTGGTTTCTTCACCGTCACCTAGAGACTCTCTTTCTGGCTATGCGGCTGGGCCTTCTACAAATGTGAGTGCTTTCTATGATGCAAACTTTTTTCTTTTGCAGTTTTTGTTTGTTGTGAACATATAAAAGGTCGGACTGCAAAAACAAAAAGCCAAGGCTTGGAAAACGTCAGCGGATACTAAACTTTATCTTGAGAGCTGATGGCGCAAGGGGTCACATAACACAAGACCGGGTAGCTGGCAGCTACAAATCGAAGTTTGTTCAAAGTTCACCACATTTTTGTGTTTCACGGTATTGTCATTGTCAAGCACACAAAAAGACAACAAAATGTTCCACACGCACGTGTTAACACCATCAAATCAAAACAGCTCAACCAGTTTCACTGAATCATAAGTCTTCCCGCAAAACCTCACGTAACACAGTGTTTTTATAGTTATCGAAAAGCTGCCCTGGTCAAATGTGTGTGATGCTGAGCCTGTCTTGATCCCTTGTCCTATCTGCCAAATTTTAGTTGTCTGTTTTTGTGCGAGCGCTTCACTGTTACAGTGCCATGGGCATAAGTAAGGTATGGTCCAGCTTTAAGAAAATGCATTTCACAGTTTGGATTCCTATTCTGACTTGCATGTTCCTGTGTGCGCCCTTGTTTTTTTAGACTATCAGGTCTCTGGCCAACATGAAGCGCCTAGTCCGACATGAAGATATACTGCTGCTTTCCTTAACTTGAATAGCATATGTGTAGTCTGTCTTACCTGGTGTTCTTGTCTAGACACTTCAAATCATTGAGGAGTATTCTTGAGTGTGAATAGATTAAACATTTAATAAAGTAATGGCGAATGCAAGTTTTTCTTGGAGACCTGATCTAGGTCATTTGTCAAATTGCAGAACCCGGCAAAAGCCGCAGCATCGACAAGATGAAGATGAACGCCCTGAGAGCCAAGGTGCGACAGCTTCAAGAGCGGAACAAGTGGCTGCAAAGAAGGCTGCAAAGACAACGTCAGATGAGGACTGTTGCCGAAGTCGTTGAGAGTGTCCGCTTTCATGTGTCTCCTGCTGTCGCTGCACTCGTTGAAGCCCGGCTTAGAATGAGCAATGTGAGCCGGTTTGGCCGGAGATGGTGCAGCCACAACAAAGCCTTGGCTTTAGGCCTCTAGTTTCATAGCCCCAAAGGCTATAAGTATTGCAGGCGACTGCTCAGGCTGCCATCAGTAAGGTGACTGCAGCTATGGCTTCAGCGTGTGCCACTGAGGGTTGGATTTTACCCTGACATTTTCGAGCTAATAAAGAGGCTGAGAGCTTCTTTTCTCAAGCCGATCTGGCCTGCGGCATAGTCTTTGATGAAATGCACATAAAAAATAGCTTTTATACAACCCCTCGTCTGACAGGTTCGAAGGACTTGAAGAACATATTGGACAGCAAGGCAAAAAGCTGGCAAACAAGGCTCTCATGTTCATGACGAAAGGAGTCGGAACACCATGGAAGCAGCCGCTTAGCTATTTTTTGCTCACAAAGGCACACCTTCAGGTGCCCTAAAATATCTTCTTTTTTGGTACTACAGCGCCCTTGTGGACGCTGGCCTGGAGCCGGTAGCTGTTGTATGCGATCAAGGGAGCCAGAACGTGTCTCTTTTTTCAAGCATCGTAACTGCAAGAGCCTTATACGTAGAAATCAATGGCAAACCCCTTTTTTTCCTTTTCGATGCTCCGCACCTTTTGAAGGGCCTCAGAAACATGTTATATAAATACGACTTTAAAGTTGGTGATTACATAGTGAAAAGTTAATACATCAAGGAAGCTTATGAAAAGGACCGTAAACTTGAGATCCATTCTATGCCGAAGCTGAACTAGAAACATTTTATTTTGACCTTCTCGTCAAAGATGTTGGTGAAGCTAGCAGCTCAAGTGTTTAGCAATCACTGCGCAGCTGCAATGTATGCCCTTGTTACTTATCAGCGATTGCCCGCCACAGCTGTTCACACAGCGAGATTCGTTGAAGGAATTGACCGTCTCTTTGACAGCCTAAATAGCTCGCAGAAATTCGCGAAGACGCCATATGTCTCTGCAATGTGTAACGGCTCTATCCATGACGAGTTTCTGAAAGGGTGCATTCTGGTTTTTAGGAGTCTGCAAGTACTCGGGTGTAGAAGGCAGCCGCAGTGCATTCGTGGCTTCTGCTTGACAGTTAGGTCACTGCTGCTGCTCTGCAATCACCTCACGGTTAATTACGGCTTTTCCCACCTTTTAACCCGCCATTTGAACCAGGACACCCTTGAAAACACTTTTGCAGTTATACGTTCCAAATCCGGTGCAAACACGAACTCCACTTCTCGTCAATTTCAGGCTGCGTTCAGGCACCTTTTGATTAGCAACCTATTTAAGTTGTCGGAAAAATCAAACAGTGCTGACGACATGATGTCTCTCCTTGCTACGTTCCCAGCAGGCCTTTTGGCACCTTCGCTTCCTCTTGCCTTAGGAAGCACAGTTTTTCTTACCACGGCAGACGATTCGCCTTCAAACTAGCCGTCAGCAAAAGAAGATAACAACATGGTTTATTCTGCTGGGAGGCTGGCATCAAAATTCCTCAAGGTTCATTCCTGTGTAGGAACATCCCAGAAATGTGAGCTGAGGACAAAAATTGCGTGTTTTTCTGAAGGAAATCGAGTGCTCTTGTATTTGAGTGTGAAAGGCACTGCCGACTCTGACTTTGGATACCTCTCAGTTCCTTTTGTTTCTTTCAGATTATTTGTTGAAGCTTGTGAGGTAGTCTTCGAGACATGTATCAACAGCCTAATTTCAAAGGAGAGTGTAGGGCGTACTCTTTGTGTCCTTTTTCACCAGAAGATTCCAAAGTATTTGACTGTTTGTGACGAAAGTGTTTATAATAATCTGTTTTCTCTGATTGCCAAGGTCAGGCTGCACTGGTTCATGCGGAAAAAAATGCTGAACTATTTGATACAGCAGCAAAGTGTAAAGCTAGGCAGCAAGTGCACAGGCTACGTACGTGAGACCACCCGGAGTACTTTTTAAAGCAGTGTAGGCATGTTCCATTCGAACCTTTCATTTTCTTCGGTTTCTTGAGGAGTAATGTAGTCTTCTAACTGATTCAGATATATAGCGTTTAAAGCTGTGAAGCAACACTGGCTTATGAAGCAACACTGGCTTGTGAAGCAACAATGGCTCCAAGATGGTGTACTCCACTTGACTTCCTTGACCTGCACCAAACAATCGTTGCGTTGCAGTGTAGCAGCACCAGCAGACGCAAGTTAAAATATTTTTATAATTATGGTACCTTGCCCAAGGACTGCGTAGACAAGTGTAGTTTTTTTCTCTGTACTACAATGGTGACCACAGTTGTCCTCGGAACACTTTGAAACCTCTGAGATATTAGTGGCTGCCTATAAACTGCCAATGTCCTCACAACATCCAGCCGATTGTACATTGTCTTATTATGTTATAATGTGCCTTATGTACCGATCTACTAGTTTTCTTCCACCATGACACTTTCGAAATTGTGGATAACGATTGTATGATTCTAGTCAGTAACCTGATTGAATGATTGTAAGTGAATAAAACAAATAAAACGCGACTGTTAATGCGACGTTGGACTTGCATTAGAGTTACTGTAGTGTATTTCATACGCAACACACTCCAGCAATTTGATTCACTATTTTTTGTGAAATTACATCATTCGCTTTAAGGTTTCTCACATATTTCCGAGGGATCCTGAAGGAACAAAGAGCGAAACACTGCGGCTCGAGTTTAACCACAGCGCAAAGACACGATAATGTGACGAAATGAAACTACTCTCATGGCAGGTCGGCTAACAAAGTCGGCTGCAGAAAAAAACATTTTGAACAAAATATAAGAGCAAGGGCAAATAAGGGCGTAAACGATCTAGTATAGAGTAAACATCCCAAGAAAAACACGAGACTGCAGGTAAAAAGAACGACACACACAGTAAAAAGTATCAAACAAAGCTCAAACATGGAGCTATGTTTGAGACTTTTTAGTGTATATGTCGTTCATTTTACCTGTAGCCTCCGGAATTCTTTTGTTTAATTTTCGCGCCAAACCGCACGCACGCATGACGTCACGTTTTTTTCCGGAAGTGTCGTCATTTCCTGTTTATTTTTTGTTCCGCCGGAAGTGTCCCCGCGACTCATAGATGGCGCTAAAGCAGCCCCATGGGCCGCCATTTTTTCGACATGTGGGCTTCTATGGAAGCTTCGCTACCCATGTACATATACCTTGCATGTTCTATCATCGCTGAACCAATCATAAACAGAACAAGCTTAGTGACTTGCACTTTTGACGCTGCTTGATTGGTCCCGTTCCCTCGTAGCATCCGCTGCGTCTGGACGGAAAGGTGAAACGAAGTATAGTAGCGAGCGCCAAGACGGAAGGTAAAATCTCGTAGTCGCTGACTAACTTTTAACGCGATAGCATCAAAGGGACAATGACACCCCCAAGTTTTTTTTCAAATTTTTTGACAGGTGATTTAATATGGTGGCAGAAGACTACCCAAATAATATTTTGCTATAGAGTCACGTCTATTTTTAATAAAGCCAAAAAAAAAAACGCAAACTGTTTGAAACGGAAACCAGAAACGTGCACACGGAGGACGGAAGTCACGGGACTACACCATACCATGCGTTTTTTTTTTTTTCTGGCCGCGCGCAGCAGACGGCATTTTGCGGGAACTGTTCGCCGTGAGATTGCTTTGCAGTTATGTTTGTTCCTCTCGCTGTTCTGCACTTCAGGATTAGTTTTTTTTTTTGTACATTGAAGAGTTGGAAGTGAGTACTGAGTGCCCGTGGTGAATGCCCGCGATCGAATCCGAAAAGAATGCTCCCAAGATGTTGCGCGAAGAGCTGCCTCACAGGTGTGGCAGCTCCGAAAGTGGCATTGTGCGGCAGAGTCTGCATAGGTTTCCGAAAGATCAACGGGATCGGGACCAATGGCTGGCTGCAATTCCTGTAGAACTGTTGCGAGCACATCGGAAAGCGGACTCTACCTGATTTATTTGCCTCTTGCATTTTGTAAAAAGTGACTTCATTGAGTTCGCAGGTGTCAATAAGGAATCCCATATCATTTAGTTCAGCGACATTTCGTCCACAACATTTTTTTTCCAGCGTACTGTAAACGACTAAATTTTTCGCGAAGACCTAATTTTCGCGAATTTCGCGAATCACCTACAAATGCGAAAACTACGTCCCGCGAACCATTTGGGCAATATGGGAACGCTACGGAAGCTACACTCGATTCGCGAAAATTAGAACCCGCGAATAATTTCAAACTTTCAGCTTGGCCCGATTCGCGAAAATTTGAGCCCGCGAAAATTAAGTCGTTTACCGTATGTTATAAAAAAGAAACCTGTAATTATCGCAAAATGTTGAAATAAAAAAAAAAGAAGAAAAACAGTACTCTCATACTTTGAATCGAAACCTGGGTTTACTGCGTATAAAGCGGACGTCGTTCCACTGAGACATTGGGGTAACTCTTTCGTTCGTATATAATGCAGCCGGTCGACTGTAGGTCGGAAAGTTTGCTGCCGATTTCCCTCCAGCAAAGGCACTCCCAGGCTCGAAGCCGGGCAGCACCACGGATTGGCCACATTCGCACCAAGCAAAGGAATCGTACGTGTGCGTATTCAAATTGAAGTACGCACTTCGTTCTTCACGTTTGCGCGAGCGTTGTCTTCAGCCACGAGAAGAGGCGACAGCTCAGCGACGTCTTCGTGCAAATTGGCTTGGTGGTCGGGCGTGTCGTACGGAATAAATCCCAATTCATTTGATTGGTCCAAAATACATTTTTCGAGGAAAAACAGATTCGCCGGTACCGCGAACGACAGTTCTGAAAAAGAGGTCCCACGCCTGTCGTCCCCTGCCATCACCATCCAGCCCGCGAGTCCCATGATACTCGATACGACGCCATGTTGAGAATTACGCAGTGAACGCACAGAATGCTTCCGATTCTCTGTGCAACATTTTTTTAATCAACGTATTTGCAGCTTTTTAGGAGCCACAAAAAATGGGTTTTCTATTCTTTTCTATTTTCAATATTGAGTGTGTGCCTTCAATGACCCACGACTTTGATTAAATTTGGTGGTTGTGTCTAAACCTTCGAAAACGGCTCGTGACCAGGAAAAAGAGAGTGAGCGTGACTCAAACCGGCCAGTTCTTGATCGTCGGTTTTCGGGCGAAAAGGAACCGAATTTCGAGCCACAAATTCTGTTCTGGGTAGTTTGGCTCTGATATGTCATGTACAACTAAAACCTTGGTGAATGCCCGCGATCGAATCCGAAAAAGAATGCTCCCAAGATGTTGCGTTCAGGTTGCCATACGGCAACCTGAACAAGTGTCCCTCTAAGGAACTCGTGTCGCCGAAAAGCCGCGCCGGCGTCGGTGGCGTTCTGTCAGGAAAATCCTGATTGGTCGACAGGGTCGTGACGTCACAGCCTCATGACCTCGCGCGGGAATTTCAAACAACCCACAACGTTGACGTGAATATAAAGTATTTTATTTGCGTTAAAGAAATATATGAAGAATTTCAGGCGAGAATTCGAACCCACGCACGACCATTCGGTTGCGAGCCAGACACGCTATTGACTAGGCCATGTCCGCCGCACTTCCTGCTCACTGCCAGGAAAAGCATGAGAAGCGAATGAAAAGGCGATGCAAACGGTGCCCTATATAACGCTATCGAGTTCCACTCTTAAAGGCGAAGCTTAAAGGGATACTGAACTGAAATTTGGATTTCGCAAAGTAAGACCGCAGAAGCGTTGAACGGGACGCTGCGAACTCCAAAACACCACTCAGGCACTGATTTCCCAAATGGATGGGCGTAGTTTTGAAACTGAAGGGCGCAAATAAGAAGAAGCGGCCTCGCTTTAGAGTGCCTTCATGTGTGCTTGAAGGCTCCCTACCTCGCTTCTTCCCTCCTCTCTTCGGTTCACCAGCTCGACGGGACAAAGCGAGGAGGAGAGGGAGTTAGAATTGCGACGTCACTTGCCTCGTTTGTCTTGTCCGCCGTGCTCAATCGCGCACTTTTCGAAAAAGACGGCGATCCGTTAGAGATATCGCGGTATGAGTGATGTTTTCTTTTGGATTTTGCAGCGTCCCTCCTATCGCTCCAGCCTTGTTTTGTGACCTCGAAATTTCGGTTCAGTATCCTTTTGAGCGTCGTTCAACTTTTTCAGTGGTTCTCCTGGGATGCGTGAAACATATTTAACCCCAAGTCACGCTCGCGCGCATTGTGTGGATTCTTCTTTGTTGAGTACAGCTTTGGTAGGGTGTAAAGACTCGGGGCTTGTCCAAGTAGTCGATCTCCGCTGGAGCCATGCGTCGCCCAGGACATCGGGCAGAGTTGGTAGCGAGCCAGGGTGTCTCGTCTCAAACTGTTTATTTACATACTATGTACAGTCTGCCGTTCGGCATGAGAACAACATGAGAACACACAGAGAGCGCGTAAAACCGCTCTTTTTATAAGGTCCCCTTTCCCTACGTCCCTAGGCCAGGACGTCGTTCCCCAAAATCAGGCTCCGCCCACTAGCACGCACATACACACACAGAGGATAATTGCTCCGCCGGTTCCTCAAGGCTTGTAGTGGCAGCCGTCTCCTCAGGGACGCTTGAGATTTGACCTTGCTTCCTGGATTCTAGGTCGAGGTGACGCCGAGAACGTCATCCCCAGACGTCCAGGCACCGCTTATGAGCACGCACAAACGCACACACGAGTTAATCGTTTTGTTTACTCCAAAACGACACGAACGCCCGGAGGATACGGTCCCCCTCCTTAATCGGGACGGAAAGGACCTTGGATGCCGATAACCGGGCAGTTCTCGTTCACGGCTTATCTCCCTCTTGCGGCTTAGCAGGGATCACCGTGGCCGTTGGTTCCTGCTTGGCGCCTCGAGGAGATCGCCTTGCCTTTTCCGCACCTTACTTGAGCCGGCATCGCCGACAGCTTGTCTGGCTCTTTTGTCGACGGTACGGATGTTCACCCTGGCAGCGTCGCAGATAATCCTCGCTCGAGGTTGTCAAAGAAAGGGGTGGCCTCGGGAATGTTGGAGAAGGGGTGGCGTTCCGCGTCCAGGTGCTTCCACGAAGGTCGTTCGTTACAGCTCCTCCACGCAAAGGCAGATCTCGGAAGGGGAGGAGTATCAGCTGCTTTCCTGGAGAGATCAGCTTCGAGATCGTCGTGAGCAGCCAACACAACAACAGAAACACGAACCGCTACAACCAAATCCAGCGAGCGACAACACCCTCTCCCCAACCGCCAGGCCTTTTTCTGCGGCAATAAACCTATCACTTTTTATGTCATTGACACCACCAAGAAAAGCCCGCCATAGGGCAACATTGCACAAAGCGAAATTGCTGACACGTGTGACGATTACAAAAAGTAAAAGAAAATGCAATGCAACTCTTAAATTTTGACCCAACTTGTAAGGCAAAATCCAGAACCAATAATCTCAAAACGACCTGCTAAGTCCGTCTACGTTGGAGTTAGCCGCCCCTTCTTGTAATTAACCGTAAGGGTTAATTCTTGCCAAAGCCAAACTCCACCGCAGAAGTCGGGCATACTTTGTCGACGTTTAAGTTAGCCAAGTCAAGGGGCAGTGGTCGGTGACGAAAACGAACGGAGCTCCGTACAGGTAACATGAGAGCCCTTGAGTTGCCCAGACGAAAACGAAGCAAGAGGACTTGATCGCCCTCCCGGTACTCGCGGACACGGGCGTTTCGGTCGTGATACCGTTTCGCTCTGATCTGTGCCTCGCGCATATTAGCCTCCGCCATCTCTCTCGTGCTTCGGGATCGCTCTAGCAGACCAAGAATGTACTCCACCACGCTCGGATCGGATCCCTTGGTCTCCCAAGTTTCGCGGAGCAGCCGCAGTGGAGTCCGCAAACACCGTCCATGCATTAGTTCGGCCGTGCTGAAGCCGGTTGACTCGTGAGTCACAGAGCGCAGTGCGAACAACATTGCCGGCAGGCAGGCGTCCCATTCGTTCCCACTCTCATAAGTTAGCGCCCTCGGGACCCGTTTCACAGCTGAGTGACACCTCTCAACACTGTTTGACTGCGGGTGATATCCTGAACTGTGTATAACCTTTATACCGCATTTCTCGAGGAAGCCAGTAGTCAAAGCGCTTGTGAAAACGCTCCCTTGGTCGCTCTGGACCTCTTGGGGGAAGCCTACCCTCGCGAAAATTGACAGAAGTGCGTTCACCACCTCCGCCGAACTCCGTTCCTTCATCGGGACCGCCTCCGGGAACTTGGTAGCCGCGCACATGACCGTCAGAGCATAGCGGTACCCAGCCTTAGTTGGCGGAAGAGGACCTACCACATTAATGACCACCCGCCTGAATGGCTCCGAGATTATGGGCACGAGTCTCAGGGGCGCTTTGCATTTTTCATTGGGTTTGCCCACCCTCTGACAGGCATCGCATGCCCGCACCTGAGACTCGGCATCTCGGAAGCATCCCGGCCAGTAGAATTCCGTGAGGAGCCGATCTTTCGTCTTTTTGTTGCCCAAGTGACCGGACCATCCCGCACCGTGGCACAGACGCAACACATCCGCTCGATATTTCTCCGGCACTACCAGCTGATCAAACGTGCGACCCGACCGATCTCGGTAGTGTCGGTACAGCACACCATCTCGGACAGGAAATGTAACGTTTTTCCTGGCCACGCCCTCCTTGGAGGTTTCCCAAATCTTATCTAGACTAGGATCAGTCCTTTGTTCCTTGATAAGAACTTCCTTTGTTACGGACACGAGTTTCTCAAAGTTTCCCGACGTCGGGGGCAAGATTAACTCGTCCAGTTCGGTTAGCTGTTCCTGGCGAGTTTCTTTTTCGACCGCGACGTTTTCCTCACTCCCCCGGTCTTTCTCTGCTTCCCCGGAACTGGATTGCTCCGAGACCCTCGTCGGCGGATCTTTCGGTTTCCCTGGGCTAGCCTCGTCATAACTGAGCCGCGTGGACATCTCGCGAGCTTCAGCTCTCGTGAGCGCTTGAACGAGTCCCTCCCCGAGGCTCTTGCCCTGTTCTTTCAGAATCCTGTCCGTTCGGTTCGAAAATAGGTAGGGGTACTGTGGCGGCAGTTTGTCTGAAACAGCCGCCTCAGTACGCACCTCTCCGAATGGTCCAGAAATCAGAACTTGGGCCACAGGGAGACACACGCTCCCCTCGTCCAGCACCGACTTAATCCAGCTACACTTCCCGTTGTAATGGGTCTCGGTAACGTACGACGGGTGAATCAGGTCAATGGTAGCCCCACTGTCGCGCAACACGCGGCACGACTTTCCGTTCACTGTCATGTCGAAAAGATACGGACCCAGTAGCTCATCATTCTCATCGCACTTACTCGCGAAGGCGAAAACCACCTTTGGTTTTTGACATCCCGCGGCAATGTGCCCAGTTTCGTGGCAATTGAAGCACCTTATCGGCCTCCTAGCCTCAAAGGGTTTCTTCTTTTGCCGACTGTCTTGCACGTTGCCCCGGGAGGTCGTGGAGATATTCTCCTCCTTGTCTTCCTCCTTTCGCGACTCTGGTCTTTTCCAGCCCCCTTTTCTCCGCTCATCCCCGCTTTCCTTCTCAAAGGCTCTCCTCATTCCCTCTTTTCCGCCTCGACGGGAACTGTACTCATCCGCAAGGTCTGCGGCTCGATAAACAGAGTCTACTCCTGACTTATCTTGAATCCAGGTTCGCATGCTTTCAGGGAGAGTCTTATAGAACTGTTCGAGCGCGACCGTCTCCAGTATTTTCTCCTTGTCGTCATACGACTCGGCGACCTTCATCCACTCGACAAGGTACGACCGAAGTTCGTATGCGAACTCCGCATAACTGGCTTCCGACTTTTTGGTCACGCCCCTGAACTTCTGTCTGAACGCTTCTGCCGACAACCGGTACTTCTTGAGCAGGCAGCTCTTCACGCGCTCATAGTCGTCCGAGTCGTCCGCGGATAACCTCGCGATTACCCCGGCTGCCTCGCATGGCAGAACACTCAGCAACCTTCTGGCCCAAGTGACCCGATTGAAACGGGCCCTCTCGCAAGCTCTCTCGAAGTTTACCAGGTAGAGGCCCATATCTTGTCCCACCTTGAAAGCCTGAATAAGCTTCGTCATGTCATAGAGACTTCGGGTGCCTTCTACCTCCGTTTCCCGTCCTCCGCTCGTTTTCCTTAGCTCGACCTCGAGACGAAGTTTTTCTAATTCTAACTCCTTAAATTTTGCTTCGTCTCCTTTTTGTGTTTTGATTTTTTCCCACATCTCTTCGATTTCCTCGTTGTCAAGATTTTCGTCCTGGATAGCCTTAACAAGCTCCGTTTTTTTCATTGATGTGTTAGCGTCTACCCCGAGCTCCTCACACAAGTCGAGCAACTGACACTTTAGCAAACGCTGCAGATCCATGTCTGTGACCTATCTGGGTGGCAAAACTCTGCACTACCGACAAACAACAACTTTTAAAAAAATGCCTTTTCGGTAGTTCCTTACGCCCCTGCAAAATACACCTCGATTTTACAGGCCTGGCGACAGAGAAAAGATGCCGTCACTCACCAGACTCGGCTCACGGCCCATGAGATCCGTTGTTGCTGCCGCTCAATGGTCGTAGCTGTCGATCCCACCGTCCGCCATCCAGTTGTAAAGACTCGGGGCTTGTCCAAGTAGTCGATCTCCGCTGGAGCCATGCGTCGCCCAGGACATCGGGCAGAGTTGGTAGCGAGCCAGGGTGTCTCGTCTCAAACTGTTTATTTACATACTATGTACAGTCTGCCGTTCG